>JAIUZE010071349.1:0-94459 GCA_022085475.1 Heliosperma pusillum | reverse complement strand
AAAAAACGGTCGGTAAGGGGTATTACCGACCGATTTTCACTATTAGCGACCACTAAAAACGGTCGGTACTGGACCTGATTCTTGTAGTGTAACCCTAATTGTGCCGTGAGAAAGGGGGAAGTGAGGAAAAATTGAGTTTTTTCTTCTAACCCTAATTCATTCTCTCTTAGGCCTCCATCAATCACATCTCACAAAAAGAAAAGAAACAATATTCTTTTCTCTCTTTTTCTAGCAAAACCTAAGGCATATCTTGATCAATCTTGGGTGCAACGATTAGGAGATATCAAATTTTGATATTTGTTCTTAGGCCATTAAAGCAAGGACTAAAGGTTATTTCTAATCTCTCGTTTGTTATGCATTTTCGTTTATGACTAGTAATCATATAATCTTAATTTCATTATAATCCTGAATTATTTAAATGGAAGTATACCGATATTTCCACAAGTGATATCAGAGCTTTTTGGCTATGAAATTATTTATATGATTTTCATAAATATTGAATTTGTATAATTCTTAGAGAAAAAAAAAATACCGGTTTTAAAAAAAAAAAAAGTCCATTCGGCCAAATTTTTTTTTGGCGTGTGTATTTTTTTTTTGGGGTTCCATTTTGATGCAAATATTGTTATATTAAAAGGTTGAGATAATAATATATGAATTTGTAGATGTTTTGATTTAATAATGATTGAATTAAAACGTAAATGGAATATGATATGAATGTTAATGAACATCATTTTTGCTTTATATTTTTGGTATAAAATGATCTAGATATTCATTTTAAAAGGTTAATTTGAATCATCTAATTTGTATCAATGTTTAATATCGATTAGATATTGTTTGTTTGTACCGATCTAGTTATTATAAGCATGATCGAATTAAAACGGTTTAATTTGATTAATTTTTTTTTGCTGCCAGTGTACTGTTCACAGTTAAAAAAAAAATTCTGTTTTTTTTTTAAAGTGGCAGTAGTATCGTTTTTTTTTGTCAAGGAATTTCGGTTTTTTTTTGTATAAACCGAGAAAAAAAAATAATAATAAAAAAAATTTGGTACCTGCTACTGTTCATACGTGAACAGTAATAATAATAAAAAAAAAAATTCAATTTGTTTTTGATTAAACCAATTTTTGTTTTGTACATTATAAAGATAATGTATGATTGTTTTTGTGAAAAAGTTCACAAAATTTTTGATACCATGTTATTTTAAAAAGGTTTAAAATAATGTTGTTGTAATTCATATTAATTATGAATTTCATTGGATTTTGATTGAAATCTCGTGATGAATTACGGAATTGTCACATGATTTAATGGTGGTTTGGATAATTAATCAACATAATTTATGCATTATGTTTTGTATGATTAATTTTTAGTTGATGCTTTTATTATGTTGAATGTTGTTTGAATGGTTTAATTTTACGCAGTTTTGTACAATCAGTTGTAATTTACTAGTGTGGCCTTAGTAGATTATGTTTTCGTAATGATGGAAACATAGTCTTGGTTGTATTTTGAGATCTCGTATCTCCCCTTTGTAATTTTATTTTTTGGAATCATTTTGAATTAGAATGTAAATAGGTTTACATTTGTAATTTTTAAAATGTATTTTGAGAAGATTCAAGATGGAGATCGGATGGCTCACTCCCGCTATATGGACCAAGATGGAACATCAAGACAGGCTTCTCGGGTCCAAGGGTGGATTCCAACTTGTATTTTGTTCATTTTGGTAGTTAGGCCACACTAGGTGTTTTATTTTGCGTTTTATTTTTCCATTCTCGTTGCTTTATTCACATGATAGATAATTGCATCATATTCTGCCTAAACCAAACCACCTAAAAATGCATGAAAAATGATTCATACAGTTTGAATATTTTAATCATGGACATACAGATGTCACTTGCTTTTAGGGCCATCACCTTAGTTTAAATCATTCTCGAGTTGCTAGACATTCGTTCACTTAAAATGAATTAAAGTTAAGATGATGGGACCTTCCCCATTTAATAAAATTGAGACTAGTCTTTATAGGGAAAACTACTATGAACCCCTTCTTCGTCGGAAGTCATAATATGACCCCTTCTACGTTGGGTAAGTAGTGAGTGTTGACCTATTTTTATCTCAACATTATAGTACGAGTAATATCTCGTGATTATGATGGACTAAAGATAGAATTTACAGAAATTTATCGACCAGGAATTCTAAAAGTAGAATTAGCCAAGAGGTTGGCTTATCAATTTACAAAAATTGAGTCTTGCGATCATTTATATAATTCTTGAGGGAGGTCAATTGTATAAATGCACGAGTCATCGCATTAAACAGTTTTTGCATTAGACTTAAATTTAAAACGATAAATACTTATCATATTTATTTTCTTTTCCACAGTTTTTGAATTCGTTATATACAGATATAACTGCTAATAACAAATGGTTGGGCATACTGATGACCCAATGCCAAGTGCCACGCTCGGACGTGAGTCCTGGCTTAAGATTTTCATGGACAATGTGAATCAGTCAACGCGACTGAAGAATAACGGGTCCAACTTTGCGGACTGGGAGGCGGCATTACGGAATGCTGTCATTGCTGACGGAAAGCTCAAGAACTTGACTGAGCCACTACCGCCCAACCCAGGCCCCAATGCAGGAGCCAATGAATCACTTGCTTATAGTGATTTCGTAATGGAGGCGGGTGCGATAAAGAACGTACTCGTCTTTTCAATGGAATCCAATTTGCAAAGACGATTCATTGCCCAAGGTGCAAACAAGATTTTCACCACGCTCTCTAACGAGTTCTCGAAAGCTCCGAGGATCGTTAGCTATGAGCATACCTGTCGTTTCTTTGAGGCGAAACTCCAGAAGGGCCAAGCGGTTAGCCCACACATTCTTGATATGATTGAGAATGTCGAGAAACTGGAGGCACTTGGTTGCAAAATCGATGAGAAGATCGTCATTGACCGCGTTCTTCATTCACTTCATGATGGTTTTGCCCTTTTCAGGGCAAATTACTATATGAATGATATGAAGAAGAGTCTTCATCAGCTCCACTCACTCCTCGTACAAACAGAGAGTGATCTGAAATTGAGTGAGAGTCTGAAACAGGACGTTCTCATGATTGCAAACAAGGACAAAGGTAAGAGCAAGGATCAGGCCAACCTAGCTGTAGGGAAGCCGAAATTCAAAAGGCCAGGGCAAGGCAAGAGTGGGCCTGGTGAGACTAGCGGTAGCTCACAAGGCAAGACAAAGAGCAAAGAAAACATGGAGTGCCACCATTGCCACAGGACTGGGGATTGGAGGCGGAACTGTCCCGTGTATGCTGAAGACGTAAAAGCAGGCCGCGTCACTCCTGTTAGTACGTCATCTTTTATTCTTATGATTGAGATTAACCATGCAAGTTTCGGAACTTGGGTACTTGATACTGGTTGTGGTTCTCATCTGTGTAATCATTTGCAGGGCCTAAGAAACATCACAACTCTCGCAAGGGGTGATGTGGACCTGCGAGTGGGGAATGGAGCAAGAGTAGCTGCCGTTTCAGTGGGAACATATGTAATCCAACTCCCGAGTGGATTTGAGTTATTTTTGAATAACTGTTACTATGTACCCAGTTTATCTAAAAACATTATTTCTGTTTCCGTACTCGATAAGGACGGTTTTTTCGTTTGTAATAAAGGATAATAGCTGTATTTTCTCTTTAAACGAAATGATTTATGGTAATAGTTTCCATGAATGGGATTTATGTTTTAGATCAAACCACAGATATAATGCATGTGAGTAGTAAGAAAGCAAAGGTTGGTGACAAAGATCAAACCTATCTATGCCATTGCCGTATGGGACACATAAATGAAAAACGCGTGAAGGATTGTCGTTGTGAATGAAAAAGCTACATGATAATGGGGACTATCTCCCCATTTGACTATGAATCTTTTTGGCACGTGTGAATCATGTCTCATAGGCAAAATGACTCGAATTTCCTTCAAAGGTGTTGGAATGCGCGCTGCTGACCTATTAGGACTCATACATACTGATGTGTGTGGACCTATGTCAATCAACGCTAGAGATGGCTATAGATATTTTATCACTTTCACGGACGATTTGAGTAGATATGGATATGTCTACTTAATGAAGCATAAAAGTGAGTCCTTTGAAAAGTTCAAGGAATTCCAGAATAAGGTTGAGAACCAGCTGGATATAAAGATTAAAGCACTACGTTCAGATCGTGGTGGCGAATATCTTTCGAATGAGTTTGATCAACACCTTAAAGACTGTGGTGTAGTACTACAGTTAACTCCACCTGGAACACCACAATTGAATGGTGTGTCCGAATGGAGAAATCGAACATTGCTTGATATGGTTCGATCCATGATGAGTCACACGGTTCTACCTGACTCATTATGGGGCTATGCACTTTTGTCAGCTGCTCTAATACTTAACCGAAGTCCGTCTAAAGCTGTAGACAATACTCTATATGAATTATGGAAGGGAATGGTCCCTAACTTGTCTTTTATTCGGGTATGGAGCTGCGAGGCTTATGTCAAGTGGAGACCTGACGATAAGCTCGGTCCGCGATCGGTCAAGACATACTTTATTGGTTATCCAAAAGGGATGTTTGGTCATTACTTTTATTCGCCTACCGAACATCGAGTTTTTGTTGCGGCTAGTGCGACGTTCTTAAAGAAAGAGTTTCTCGAGAATAGGACAAGTAATAGAACCTTCGATCTGTCGGAGATTCAAGAACCAACAACCGAGCAATCAATGGAGGAAACTGTTCCTTCATCATCGGCTGCGGTTAATATTCCTTTGGAACCTAGGAGGTCGGGTAGACACTCTATTCCTCCAGACAGATACATTGGTATGGTCGAGGAGAATGAGAGAGATGACGTTTTACTCCTAGAGAGTAACGAACCGGCTACCTATAAAGGTTCCATGACATGTTCCGACTCTAAGCTATGGCTTGACGCCATGCAATCCGACATGGACTCTATGTATGAGAATGACGTATGGGATCTGGTTGACTTACCTGATAAGGTTCGGCCTCTTCAGTGCAAATGGCTTTACAAAATAAAGCATTCTGTAGAAGGACAACCAGATAACTACAACGCACGACTAGTGGCAAAGGGTTTCACTCAAGTGCAAGGATTGCACTATGATGAATTTTTTGCCCGTAGTTATGCTGCGTTCTATTCGGATAATCTTAGCGATTGCCGCTTTTCATGACTATGAAATTTGGCAGATGGATGTGAAAACCGCCTTCTTAAACGGTTATTTGGAGGAGGAGTTGTACATGGTACAACCTGAAGGTTTCATTGATCCTAAAAATCCTAAGAAGGTATGCAAGCTTAAGCGTTCCATTTATGGACTTAAGCAGGCTTCTCGGAGTTGGAATCATCGTTTCGACCACGTGATAAAAGAGAATGGATTTACCCGATCAGTCGAGGAACCATGCTTATATATCAAGTCGAGTAGGAGAAAGATTGTCTTCCTAATATTGTATGTCGATGACATACTATTGATTGGGAATGACATACCTCTCTTAACTTCGGTAAACGTTTGGTTAAAGAACCACTTCCAGATGAAAGATCTGGGCGAGGCACAAAGAATTTTGGGGATCCGTATCTACAGAGATAGATCACGACGGATGTTATCCCTCAGTCAGGAGTCTTATATAGATAAGATTCTTGAGAGGTTCAGCGTGACCAACTCCAAGAAGGGGAACCTTCCAATGATTTCTGGGATGCAGTTGAGTAAAGCTCAGGCACCAAAGACATCGGAAGAGGTCGAGCGCATGATTCGGGTTCTTTATGCATCAGCTATAGGATCGATCATGTATGCCATGATATGCACACGTCCAGAAGTGGCATATGCATTGAGTATGACGAGTCGGTACCTAGGCAATCCAGGTGAAACACACTGTATGGCTGTTAAGAATATCCTTAAGTACCTACGGAGGTCTAAGGATTGGGTATTGACTTATGGAGGTGACACTGAGCTATGCGCAATCGGTTACGCAGATGCTAGCTTCCAAACGGATCGAGATGACTCAAAATCTCAGTCTGGATTCGTTTTTACTCTTAACGCCGCTGCGGTCAGCTGGAAAAGCTGCAAACAAAGTGTTATAGCAGATTCTACGACTGAGTCCGAGTACTATGCTGCTTCAGAGGCTGCGAAGGAAGCTATATGGATGCGTCAATTCTTACAGGGACTAACTGTAGTTCCTAGTTCGGATGACCCGATCACCATCTATTGTGATAATAGTGATGCCATCTTCCAGGCTAAGGAGCCTAAGTCCAGCAACAAGTCTAGGCATGTACAACGGAAGGCTCACATGATCCGAGATTACGTGAAGCAAAGGGAGATAGTGATAGACAAGATTGCTACGGACGATAACGTCGCAGATCCTTTCACTAAACCATTGAAATATGATAAGCATGAAGGGCACGTTATTTTCATGGGAATCAAATGTGTTCCTGAATTGTATTAGTTGTTTGATATGGATTAGACACTTGTATCTTTTTCATAAAACTATCTATGAAATCATCGTATTGTTTTATATTTTGTTTTTCATGTGGGTTGTAAAGACAACATTGAACACCACAAAGTGAACTAAATTACATTATATTTGTTTGGGTCCGTAATCGCCTACATGAGCTGATAACTCTGGCAATTATACTGTGAAGTCGATTGATGGTGGGTTCAACGAGCCATAAGTCAAACTGTTGACTGATCGATCACAGATGCGAGTTATAAAGATACCTCGTAGGACATTTTGTGACAATGTTATGGAGTCCTAAATGTTTCAGAACATTAGGTGCCAGGTCTTGGATAGGACGTCCATAGTGTTCCTAGAGTCGATTCTTTTGACTATCGACTGTCTCTTTAGATTAAGGCAGTTTTTGGGTGACTTTGGTTTCTTTCTCATGGTCGACCGTAACAGGAGGCTAAGTAGATTTTCACTGGGTCATTTCATACTGTGCTTGTATCTGCAAGGGTCAGTTGTTGTTTATATTGTGTAAATATCCAACCTTTATCAGGTTAGTATTTCAGGGCCACTCGAGGACTTAAAATGAAGCATGGCCATGCTCGAATAAAAGATTCGTTTATCAGTTAGTTACTCTCTTAGTCGGGGGGAGGAACCCAATCTGATAATGTCACTTGTAAAATACGACCTTTGTGAATACGGACTTTGCAAATTGTTGTACATTGAGTGGGAGAAATTTATTATGGATATGAGAATCGGTTATCGCACATACACTTGTACGGACAAGTGGGAGATTGTTGGAGCTAGTGTCCTCCAGTTAGTGCAATAACATAAATAAATCTCTGTAGGTTCACAGGGTATACTTTGTATAATAATCAGTTGATTAACGTTTATCAATAACGGTTGGCTTGCTAGATAAGTTTGACGTTATTGTCATACAGATGGCGGTGATCAACTGGTCCCTAAAAGTCACACCTAAAGGATGTGTTTGAGAGATGTGATTATTTGAGAAAATAATCATATTGATGCCTTATTAAATGACTAAAAGGTTAGTCGATGTTTTTGACTAAAAGGTTAGTCAATGTGATGATGACAGATTATTTAATAACGATTAAATAAAGTTAGCTGAGACGAATTAACTGTAATTCGTAAATTGAATATAAAATATTATATTTAATTGTTGTATATAATGTAAGCTAATTAAACATAAACCGTTATAATTAATTGGCAAATTATAAATATACGGATATTTATAACTAATGATGTATTATAGTGATGTCGGTCTATGACAAATGACGATTATAATATATCACATTATATTGGAAGCTAAGATAACCGAAACAAAAGTGTCCAGATACACCCTGTTTTTCGGTCAATAGGTGGTTATTTTGAGGAGAAAATATCTCCCCATATAACCCTAATTGTGCCGTGAGAAAGGGGGAAGTGAGGAAAAATTGAGTTTTTTCTTCTAACCCTAATTCATTCTCTCTTAGGCCTCCATCATTCACATCTCACAAAAAGAAAAGAAACAGTATTCTTTTCTCTCTTTTTCGAGCAAAACCTAAGGCATATCTTGATCAATCTTGGGTGCAACGATTAAGAGATATCAAATTTTGATATTTGTTCATAGGCCATTAAAGCAAGGACTAAAGGTTATTTCTAATCTCTCGTTTATTATGCATTTTCGTTTATGACTAGTAATCATATAATCTTAATTTCATTATAATCCTAAATTATTTAAATGGAAGTATACCGATATTTCCACAAGGTTTACATATGCTTTGATTATTACATTCACACAAAAAATGATCCTAGGTACATAAGAATTAAGCTCTCTAAGACAATGCTTAAGAAACTCTAAAGATTTTGGGTTGATACATAAGTTCCAAATATGACTCATATTTGTAATCATAGGATCACCTCATCTTATGCATGCTAATTGTCTGATATGGAACTATTCTCCTATATGTAGGTGGTATATTCATCAAACCTACATTATATTTCAATGCGGTATAAATAGCATACTAAGAATTACACCAGGTATGTGAAATAAAAATGAGATTCTATACTATAATGATTAATTACAACGAATCTAAATATATTATTTTCATGATTAATACAAACTTTTAAGAGCTCTTTAAACAATATTTGAGAAACTTAAACGTTTTTGGGTTTGATATCTAAGTTTCAAGGACGACTCCTGTTTTTAATCACAATATCACCCAGCTTATGATATTTTTCCGATGTGTGACAATTCTTTTATTTATTCCTTATATATTCATCACACCTACATTATTTTCAATGTGGGACAAATAACATATTAAGTAGTACAACATTAAAATTATAATTTAATCATATTATGTTCTTTATTTATTTTTAGAATACCTTTTTGTCTAATGAAAAGTAAAACATTTTATATAAATATATGAAAAATATATTAAAATAATTAAAAAGTATTTTACTTTATTTTTTTTATCATACTTTTCTAAATTAATTTTTGATGATGTAAACGTCAATATTGTAGAGATACTAATATAAAGTTTTAAGAGGTATCTAAGACAATATTTAAAGAGACTCAAAAGATGTGGGTGGATACATAAGTTCCAATAATGACTCATATTTATAATCATAGGATCACTCTAACTTACTCTAATTTTTTAATGTGGGACAATTCTTCTTTTTATACATAGTATATTCACCACGCCTACATTATTTTTTAATGTGGGGTAAATAACATACTAAGTAGTACATCATCAAAATTATTATTTATGATACTTTTCTAAATTAATTTTTAATACAAAATTGTAAGAGCTCTCTAAAATAATACTTAAGATACTCAAATTTTTTGAGTGGATATTATTTAAGTGCAAGGATGACTCCTATTTATAATCATAGGATCACCCTACCTTATGTAATTTTTTGATGTGAGACAATTCTTCTAATTATACGTAGTATGTTCAAATGTGGGACAAATATCATACTAAGTAGTATAACATCAAAATTATTAATTATTATACTTTGCTAAATTTTTATTTATAATGATGTAAATTTAGAGATAATAATACAAACTTTTAAGAGCCTTATAAGACAATACTTAAGAGACTCAAAATATTTTGGGTGGATACATAAGTTCTAAGGATGACTACTATTTATAATCATAGGATCTTCCACCTTACGTTAATATTTCGATGTAGGACAATTCTACTATTTATACATAGTATATTCACCACACCTACATTATTTTTCAATGTGAGACAAATAAAATACTTAGTAGTATATTATCTTTTTTTGTAAAATAACTATTTCTTGACCGTTACTAAATTATTATAATAGTACTCCATCCACATACCTATGATCAGCTCATTTGCTTTATTGTGGTCTCCAAGACGACACTTTGACCGTATTTTTCAACGTCTATATGTTATTTTCTTTTTCTTGAAATTTTTTTCTTGAAAGATGTAATGAAAATAAGTGTAAATGTTTTTGTTTTATAATCTAATTAATATTTTTTATTCTCCAACTCATTTACGGTTAAAGTTCAGCCACTTTGACCTCTGAAAAGCAAATAGGGTGAAAATATGTGTGTGGAGGGAGTTTTAAAATAGTAAATAATTTTTTAAAAATAATTTTTTAAAATTTTCACATACTTATACTCTACTTATATCATATTATCAACAATATAGTAGTAAAAAATAGAAATTTATACTCCAATGAAAGCAGTTTTCGCTACGAATCCAAATATGTAAGTTTCGAAATGCTTTGCATTATATATTTTTTTTTATATTGATGATCAAAAAGTTTTCTTACGTAAATAATAGTTGTGATATTTAAAATATTACATAAAAAAATTTTGGTAATCTTGCAAGATCGTGAAATATATACTTTCCAAAAACTGAAAAAGATGATGTAGACCTACAGAATTGCTCAAAAAAGCCTCTTATATATATATATATATATATATAGAGGCTGAATCCGGTGAGGCCGTTAATTATGGCGAGGCAGCCTGCCTCACCAAACTTTTCATTGGACTGAATTAGAAGACTCAAATGGTATTGTTCAAGGGGCTGACAATTAGAAGCCATTCCTAATTGGCCCAAACACTTTCTATATCACACACAAACACCAAAGTCCAAATTCAGAATTTTTTTTCTCTCCCTGCTTTCCTTCCTCTCTCTGCTTCTTCGTAGAATCGTAGTCACATAGATTGCCGCGATTTCAATCAATTTCTTGAAATCAATTGCTGCGATTCTACGAAATTGGGCGTCGATATTCATCGAAACAACACGTAACAACCCGAGTTTAGCAAATTCAGAAGAAAATTTCAATTAGTTTGCAGGTAATTTCATAATTATTTTCTAATTGAGCATATTCATAAATTTCGTTGATTAATTTATGATATAAGTCTCAATTTTCATCAAAATTGAACTTTTTTATCAACCTCGTGATTTCCTATTGATTACAACGTTTTTTTTGACGTTTTGAGGCTCTGATTGTTATGGAGATTGTAGATATTACAATACTTGATGGTAATAGTTCTATTGAAACAGGTATGTCGCGATTTTGCTGCTTTGATTTCGATTTTCTGAATCTAAGACTTGGTTGATTGAATCTTAAAAATGACATTGTAATATTCTAGGTCTTTGTTAATGTGAAATAGAGACTTGATGTTGGTGTTTATGGTTGTTGTCTAATAAAGATTTGATTTTGTGATTATTATAATAGTCGCTCCGTCACGGTGAAAAGTTAGTTATATAATGCATTGCATATATGTTTGTTTCTTTGTGAATCTAGAACCTGTTTTTGTGAAACTTAGACATGATTTTGCGTAACTTATAATCATCGTTCCGTCATGTTGAGAATTTAATTATATGATGCATATATAGTTGTTTTGTTGTGAATCTAGGACATGATTTTGTGAAACTTAGACATGATTTTGTGAAACTCGTAACATTCCCTCTGTTAGCAGTAATATGTTTTTTTTTGTTTTTATGTTTGATTTGTTGTTAACCCGTGACATGATTCTTGAATATTTATTACCATCGTTGAGAATCCTAGCCAATATTTTTCCACATGAGTATCTAATTAATGGTTTGTTTCTTTACACAGGAAGATACATCTCTAGAGGAAGAAGAGGAATAAGCGGAAGAAGCGGAATAGAGAGTTAAGAAGCGACATAGAAAATGATGTATTCCCAGGATGATGAGGATTGAATAAAAACAATGTTTAACTACTTTTCTTTTATGTTTGATTTATTTTGGTTTTCAACTCAAGTATTTATATGTTTTTGGTTAGCATTTGATGATTTTGTAGTATATGATGATTTTGTGAATCGTATACCATATTTTGTGAAATATAGACATCAACTTGTGAAATCGTTTTATTGAAAGTTTATTATTTCGGATTTTGTGAATCCTAGACGTAATTGTGTGAAACCTAAGTTTGATTTTATGAAACGTGTGTGATTTTGTGAAACAGAGACATCAGTGGGTGAAATCGCTTTAATTTAAAGGATAATTACTATTTCATATTTTGTGAATAAAATATGTAATTGTGTTATGATTCCTTTTACGTGTGAAATTTCTTACACATAAATTTC
Organism: Heliosperma pusillum; assembly: GCA_022085475.1. Lineage (NCBI taxonomy): Eukaryota > Viridiplantae > Streptophyta > Magnoliopsida > Caryophyllales > Caryophyllaceae > Heliosperma > Heliosperma pusillum. Next base: position 82,410 of record JAIUZE010071349.1, on the reverse strand, counting down.
TAGACTCACAACATGAAAGTCAAAGATTCAGAAATGTTAGCTATAGGATTCACAAACAACTGCCATACTTTGACAAAATAAATTTCTATTTGCACAAGAATTTCACAAATTGAGATCCTTGTTTCACAAATGACTGCCCTACTTTAACAATCAAGGATTAGCCGTAGGATTCATCACATAGATTAGCTGTAGGATTCACAAACTAAAAGGCCAAGTTTCACAAAGTCAAATCCTATTTTTAAAAACTAAGTTTATAGATTCATAATTCAAAAGTGTGAGATTCACAAACTGAGGTCCTAGATTCACAAAAGTGCAACTTGTCTACTAAATAATTACCTACTTTTGTGAATCGTTTCTCTTATACAAAATGTTGCGGAATAATACTTATACACACTGTTGGAAACACATGTCTACTAAATTATGGAGTTACATCTAAGGATTAACACAATCTGAATTGTCTTAATCCCTTGATCCCTTGATCCCACAGTCTTGATCCCTTGATCGCACCGTCTTGATCCCTTGATCCCACCAGCACAACACAAAACTTTAGGCAAAAACCTATACCAACAAAAACAACCAACGATATACAATTAGTTAAAAATATATACCAAAGTTACATATAAAATTAAAGGAAATGACATCAATTTTAAGACGAGGATTTTTTCAAAATATATATGTTTATGGTGAACAGAAAAAAAACAAGTTGAATTACTATTTTCATATGAGTTTCACAAACTAAGATCCTAGATTCACAATATAAAATGCCAAGATTCACAAACCTTAGCTGTAGGATTCACAAACCTTAGTTGTAGGATTCACAAACCTTAGCTGTAGGATTCACAAACTGATGCCCTACTTTAACAAAGAAAATTTCTCCTTTTCAAGTAGTCTAACAAACTTGGGTCGGAGATTCACAACACAAAAAGCCAAGGTTCACAAACCTTAGTTGTAGGATTCACAAACTGATGTCCTACTTTAACAAAGAAAATTCCTCTTTTTCAAGTAGTTTCACAAACTTGGGTCGAAGATTCACAACACAAAAAGACAAGGTTCACAAACCTTAGCTGTACGATTTACAAGCAGATGCTCTACTTGAACAAAGAAAATTCCTATTTTCAAGGAATTTTTACAAACTTGAGTCCTAGATTCACAACACAATAAGCCAAGTGGACTTAATCAATGGAACCCTAAGCCCTAAATCCTTTTCCTTATTCATGGAACGGGGGCGAAAACCAAAACTAAGCCCTAAAAAGGAAGGGTGAACCCCTACCGAGGGGAAATGAGATGATAAGAGGGGGACGTGTATCCTAAATTTAGAACGGGAAATAGTTTAGAGATCATAAGAAGGGTGCGGGTATCCTAATTTAAAAAGTGGACTTAATCAATGTTTTTTAGAAAAGAAAAAGGTAAAAAAGAAAGAGAAAAAGGCAATTTTTACATTCAACAAGATAACATAAGTAGGCAGAGGTCAGATATATGACAATTCACAAGCAAATAGAATGTTATTTGTTCATCTAAAAAGAAATTGATTCACAGCCAAGATAGTTTTGTAGGAGTATAGTTCACTTCCGTTATTGTAGCAATAGCTTTGTTTTGCACAAAATTAAGTGATCGTTACTGATTGTGATTGTGTTAATGAAACTGTACATCATATGTATGTGGGTAGCTGCTTAAGACGAACGATAAAGTTGTAGGAAAATTGTTAAAGCCCTTCAAACTGTACATCATATGTTTGACTTTACCAAATGATGAAGCTGATTATGATGTTTATTGTGATGCTTCTAAGCATGGTTTGGGATGTGTCTTAATGCAGAATAGAAAAGTCATTGCATATGCTTCTCGACAACTCAGGGTTCATGAAGTGAACGACTCATGATCTTGAGTTAGCAGCTGTGGTGCATGCATTGAAAACTTGGAGACACTATCTTATTGGAGTTCATTGTCGAATCTATACCGATCATAAAAGCTTGAGGTGCATCTTTACTCAGAAGGAGTTGAATATGAGGCAGAGAAGATGGTTAGAGTTAGTGAATGATTATGATGCCGAGTTGATTTACCATGAAGGAAAGGCAAATGTTGTGGCAGATGCATTGAGTAGAAAGACTAGTCATTCATTGAATGCTCTTAGTACTTTACCCGATGAACTGGTAACAGAATTTCAGAAGCTAAAGATACAGTTTGTTGGGAAAGGATTCGATTATCTTGGTGCTTTGACTGCGGAACCCGATTTCTATCGAGAGATTCGTACTTATCTACCGGAGGATGCTACTTTCATAGCCATACAAGCAAAAATCCTTCTTAGGCAAGCTAAGGATTGTGTGGTGGATAATGATGGCTACCTTCGTTACCATGGTAGAATGTATGTTCCGAGAAGTGCCGAGTTGAGAAAGAGAATACTTGATGAAGCTCACCTTTCTCCTTATTCTATTCATCCTGGCGGTGACAAAATGTAAAAAGATTTGAGACCACAGTTTTGGTGGCCTAGGATGAAGATTGAAGTAAAGGAGTATGTTAGTAAATGTCTTACTTGTCAGAAGGTGAAGATCAAACATCAAAGACCCGGAGGTTTGCTACAACCTTTGGAAATTCCTCTTTGGAAATGGGAGTCTATTTCTATGGACTTCGTGATGGCTTTACCTAGAACTTCTAGTGGAAATGATGCCATCTGGGTTATTGTAAACCGTCTAACCAAGTGTGCCAGATTCGTGCCTATCAAAGAAACTTGGAGGATAGATGTCTTAGCTGGTGCCTATGTGAAAGAGATAGTACGCTACCATGGAGTGCCTAAAGATATAGTTTCAGATCGTGATCCGAGATTCTGTTCCCGATTCTGGACGGCTTTACAAGAAGCCATGGGTAGTAAATTGTTAATGAGCACAGCATTTCATGCCGCTACTGATGGTCAAACCGAGAGGACGATCCAAACTTTGGAAGATCTTCTCCGGGCTTGTGCCTTAGACTTTCACGCTTCTTGGGAGAAGTGTTTGCCTCTGGTTGAATTTTCTTATAACAACAGTTACCATGCTTCTATCAAGATGGCACCGTACGAGGCTTTATACGGGAGGAAGTGCCGTAGTCCGGTTTGTTGGGATCAAGTCCAGGATGATCATGTGTTGAGTCCCGACATAGTGACTGAAACGATTGATCAAGTTCAAGTCATTCGTGAGCGAATGAAAGCCGCTCAAGATAGACAAAAATCCTATGCCGATGTCCGTCGTTGACCACTTGAATTTGATGTTGATGACCGAGTATTCCTTAAAGTGTCACCGATGAAAGGAGTGAAACGGTTTGGAGTGAAGGGAAAGTTGAGTCCTAAATATATTGGACCGTTTCGTGTGCGTAAGAGAGTTGGTCCCGTTGCTTATCGTTTGGAATTACCTCCGAACTTGAGTAAAGTTCATGATGTGTTCCATGTTTCTCAATTGAAGAAGTATATTAGTGATCCGAGTCATATTATTTAAGAAGAAGTGTTGGACTTGGAACCTAATTTGGCTTTGGAAGAAAGGCCGATTCGTATACTTGAAAGGGCTAGCAAGCAACTCAGAAACAAAGTGGTACCCTTAGTTCGTATCCTTTGGCGTTGTGGAAACGTTGAAGCAGAAACTTGGGAACCCGAAGCTAAAATGTTAGCTAAATATCCCGAGCTCTTTGCTTGAGGTAAATCTCCTTCTTTCTTCCCTCTTTCTATTTCGATTTATTCTTTCGAATATTACGTTCCTTCTATCGTATATCATCTCTTATAGATTGATTATTAGAAGCTTTAGTTAGAAATTTTAGGCATAGATAGTAGAGTTATTACCTTTACTATAAAATTTTTGAACTAAAAGCTTTTGGGAAATGTTTGATGATTTCAAGTAGTTTTACCGTCAAGGAGTGTTGAGACTCGTTATTGGAGACGTTCGATAACTAGTTTTCTCATTTGTTGATACGAAAATGTATCTTTTAAGTATTTGACTTGGGACGTCGATGTTCTTAACTGCAGACGAGAACCTTCCGCCCCATTGATAAGACCCTGTATTTTTATTACAAATATATTTTTAAAGGTTTGAGATGGACCTACATATATGTCACATTCCTCTTTCTAAGTTTCGAGGACGAAACTTTTTAAAAGGAGGGGTGATTGTAACAACCCGTAATTTGAAAGACCGAAATTATATTTGAAAAATAATAAATTTAATTTATTTTAATTTATTACGATTTATTTGAATTTATGATAATTTAATATAATTATTTTGAATTTATTAGGAATTAAAGAATAGGTTTTTCGGTTTAAACCCGAACTTCATTTAACTATTCCCGAGTCAACTTAAGTCCCGAAACAAACCCGAAACCGACTCCTACGTGGACCCCACGGCCAAAGCAACCTCTTTCCCTCATTTGAGATCTTTTGATTACTTATTATTAAACTAATACAAATATCTAAGATATTTGTAACTTTATCGATCTGTCAACTAAAATTACGAAACGAATCGCTTAAAAACAGACCCGATTTCTCCTTACTCCACACGCCTATTCCACCTTGTCTCTTAGGATTAGATATTTTCCTTTCTTTTGATTAAACTAACATAATATCTAATAATATCTAGATATTTGATTAAACTAACATAATATCAAATAATATCTAAACAATTACCATAATATATTTATAAAACCCGAGTCAATCCCGTAACAACAAGTTCAAAAACCGACTCCCGTAATCCTCTATATTTACACGGCCCAACTCCCCTCTTACTCACTACTTATCTTTTCATTTTACATTAAATCAACTTAATATCTAATTAATACCTTCTTTATTATAATCATAATCGTTCTTCGTGTTCTTGATCGTTCTTGAGCAAAATCGTCACAAAACCTTCGTTACTTGGTCAAATCCGTCCTAACTTATATTTCTAGAGTCTCCTCTCCGCTCTTCATCTCCATGTACGTTTTATTTTCAATTCCGACAAAATCGTTTTCAACACTTTAATTGTTGAAATCAAGTTTTAATTCTAATAATGTTATTTTTGTCATTTCTTATAGGAGATGATTATGAAGACGAGTTTGGTGACTCGTATATTTTAGAAGAAGATTAGTAGACGGGTTTTTAGTTCTTATTTTGGTGCTACTTGATTTTGTGCTAGCTAAGGTAACGATTCCGAGTTACTCGACGAATTAATGTTACATACTTTTACTTTAGTTGTTGTTATTGTTATTTACGGTTTTAAGTAGTAACATGTTAGGTTGTTATTATTATTATGTAGTATGAATTTTTAACATATTTAGTGTTTTTGACATGTTGGATGATTTGTTCATAATCATGATTTTTGTATGAATGATGGTTGAATTGGTTGTTAAAATGGATGGTTGTTAATTAAAACATGTTAGAAATAATTTGGGGTTGCTCTATGGTGGTGGCCGTGTGTGGTGGCTGAAAACCGGCCGGTTCAGGCCCGGTTCAGGCCGGTTCAGACCCGGTCTGGGTTGGTCCGTGATTTGGCCTTTGGGTTTGTGTCGATACTTGATTGTTTTGTTGTTGTTTTGACGGGTTTTTAATATGTTAAGCATGCGGGAAAATATTAAGAAACGGTTTTAGAAATAGTGACCAAAACCGGCCCAAACCAGCCCGTGGGCCCAGTTCAGGTCCGGTCCGGTCTAGGCTGACCCGTGAGCCCTTTGGGCTTGTGACGGTTTTTGAGTTTATTGTTATTATTATATCATGTTTTGTAATATTTAGCAAGTGGGAAATTTTAATAAGTAAATTATTTAATTAAACGGTTTTCATAATATTATTATTTCTTTCATGTTAGAAATTATAGCATGAGATTGTAGTTTAATTAGATATCCTTTAAGTCAAGCGGGTTTCGTAAGAATTAATAATTCACATGTTAGAAATTAGAATAAAATAGCATGAAATGAATATGATGTTCTTATGTTCAAGCCTAAATGGCTAAGACTCTGTTTCTAGCCGGTTTGACCAAACGGGTTTGGTCAAATTAAGATCTAGTCAGCCCCGTTTTGACTGATGACCCGTCGCGGGACTCGGGTCGGGGATTTGTCTTCATGTAAGGTTTGATTTAATGAATGAATGAACGAGCCTTAGTAGATATGAGTCGATATGATATTTGAATATGATTTTGATGCAATTAGTAACATGATAGGAAGTTTTTTCCCGTGACTGTTTAATTATATGGTTGGTGTCGTGTTGACTAAGTACCCATAGAGAATTATGAGTATATGGCGTCTTGACCATTCTAATTCTAAATGAGTATCTTGGACCATGACATAGATAGGCCGTACTGTCTTTAACGAGTAGATGTTCACCGTCGATAGCTTTTGTGTCCCGGCTTGGTGGGTTTATATCCAAGGCGGGGCATGGTTGCCTAAGAGTTCCACTTTGGGAATGGAGCCCGCTTAAGTACTAGCCATCTCTGCTTAGGGGGGCGCCTAGTAGAGCGTTTTCATGTAACTTTTGGTCATGAGGACGGGAAATAGGTTAGCTGTTGTCGCTAGGTCTGACAGTCTAGGACTAGGATGTTTTCTACCTTGTGGAAGGGCTCGAGTACAGGAAAGTCGAACTATTGACACTGGTACTAAGAACTTATGCTGTTTCTAGACGATTGGTCTTTCATGTTTGATGATTCTATGAATCTTAGAAGGTGAGATGCAAGCCGGCTAAGGTTGATAGAGTTTGGATTACCGGTTGTTAACTGATTCACATGATATCTTGTATGTTTAGGGTTGAGTGTATCATGGCCATGTTTTAAATGTAACCTCTGAGCTAGAATACCAGCTTCCCTACCTCGTGGTATAGTTTGTTAACCGATTCACATGATAGTTTGCATGAGTAGCTTAACCTTCATAGGATAGGTTATATGTTAGTTATTTGTTTCATAACATGAAAAGCATATCGTATATGTTAAGGTTTTGTATTTTCCATATACATCTCTTTTATGTTATTCATGTTTTATTAAACTCGACATTTCGTGGCTGGGAGAACTCGGAGTTACTACCCACTGACTGTGGCTTCCGTGTTTATATTTAATGCGGTTGGCAGGTTTGTGATGCATACTTGGGTACATTGACGAGCTAGCGAGTGAAGTATTACCTTGGACCTATATTCGGTTCTTAGGATTGTATTATATTATACACTCTTTTTTTTCCGTATTTATACGGGAGATATGTCTCCCGTTTTAGACACTTCTTATGTATAATATTATTTCCTTTTTGTTATGAACCTTTTTCTTTAAGACACCTTTGTTACGATGAATATATTTATTGATAGGTTCCGGTTTTAAAATTTACCGATTTTCACTAAGGTGAACCTATTAAAAACGTATTCTCATCTTTTATTTATTTAAATTACTTGTTTATCTTTTCGCAAATTCGAGGGTGTCACAATAATGATTCAATATTCATTGAATTTTGCATACATGGGGATGTCTTGTACACAGTAGGCATGGAATGAATTTATAGATGAGTACGCTTGATCTTGACATTTGGCAAGTTACATATATTGTAAGGTATAACCTCCTTAGACTGGTACATCTATACCCAGTCTCATCTAGGTGTGTGTAGTTCTCCTTGTGATGTGTGTCATGTCAAAACGCATAAGTATGGTTCTCATTTCATTCCTATAAGCATTGCATTCATGATTCACTAAGATTTGAAGCCTTTTTCACTTTGAATTACATCTCAAAAATAAGCTCCTTCATACAAATGCTTCACAAAAATAATAGCTACATACAAAAACTGCCTACCTTTTTGAGCTAGTAGCTAGACTATGGTGTATGGGTGCTCTTTTGAGAAGATTTTGTTCATTAATGTCAAAGTGAATTTGGGAGAACGAAAATGTTCAAGAAGTGAAGTTATGTTCAAAAGAAAAGGAAAAAAAATGAAAAAGAAAAAATGAATAAGAAAAATGAAAAATTGAAAAAAAAGAGAAAAAAAAAAAGAAATAAAAGAAGTTGTGAGTATCTCCTCAAAATGTCAAGTCAATATTCAGAAGGAGTCTACCCTTGTGTTTCATGTGTAATAAGCCAATCAGTTCCTTCTGGCTTCGTTTTTCATCTTCTGGGAAATTGATCGAAAGTTTGGATTGAGTATTCATTTATCATTGGTCAGTTGCTAGCTCATTCTAACCTTCACATGACCATAACTGTTTGTCCACCTTTCACCCATTTCCCAAAGCCTTCTTCTCATCTTTTCGGCTTCTTTTCTGTGTGCATTGTGATCTTTGACTTGTGTTTTGAATTGTTTACCATATTAGATTGCGGACACATTTTCATAAGTCATAGATAGGTAAGTGTCTAAAAAACATTTACACATAAAGAAATCACCTTTTACATGCAATGAGTGTTCGACTGTGCCGTGAGAGTCCATTTGTCAAAAGATCATGCAAGAGCCGAAAATCTATAGTGAAATCCTTTGTGCTACGCCGTTATGTAAATCTCATCCATGTTTATGTATCATTCTTGCCCACGTTGTTTTTGGGGTTATGATTCATTATGTTTCCAAAGTTTTACGTTGAGATTTGTTTCTTGATGGTGTAGTAGCCAATGCTTGCAACCCTTGTCCTGGTATTGTTTGTTATGTTTGCTTGAGGACAAGCAAAGGTTTAGCTTGGGGGAGTTTGATAAGTGAATATTTGTATGATTTTAATCCCCATTTTAGCTCGGTTTTGTATGTCATTTGTGCTTTGTTAAGCCATTTTATGAGCTAATATCGTCTTCTAGGCGAATTCCTATGTTCTAACCTGTTTTGTAGGGAAAGTGAAGTTTCTACGCCCTTTTTCTATATTCCCGAGCATTTGCCTAGAACCCGACGATTTGAAGAAGCAAGCTTGACCAAGTGAAAGGCATTTCAATAAGGTTCACTAATTCGAAAGAGAGAAGAAGCAAAGACGGTTTCGTAGTTGTCGGAAGATCAATCATTTAGGCGGAAGAATTCATCGCTTTACATCAAACCCTATCAACAAACCCGACTCAAGAGGTCAAGGGGGATGATGGAAGTCAAGTCAAAGCAAAGGAAGATGAAACGACAGTCAAAGGACCTGGAATACAACTTACCCGATCGGGTAAGTGTGCTGCTTCGAGAAAACGGCTTCAACTTCCTATTTTTGTCCTATGTGTTTGATGCTCGACCTCTTCTCCACGAAACCCTAATGCTATATATAGATGCTCCAGCCCCTCTTCTCAAATCATCCATCTTACAATCCTCTTCTCTTCTCTTCTTACATATCTCCTTAGATTAGGAGGAAGGGAGAACTAGTCTCTCTTCTCTCATTTTCTTCTTCTTTAGTCTTTAGTTCTTAGTTTATTTCTGTCCTTTTCATATCAAAACATTAGCTTAGATCAATAAGAATTTCAATCTTTGTAGTCTAGTTTGTTGGGTACAAGTGTTGTAATTCAAGGATCGATTATTATGTGCAAGGGATTTCTATTATTGTTATCGCTTTCATTGTTGATCGTCACCTAGGTATTCCCACTTTATCCTTCGTTTAATGTTCTTTATGTTTTCTATTTGATTGTTATTTTCCATACATGTTATCTTAGATTCATTTTCATGTTGTTATAATTGTCATTTCATTTCCTAGATTGTCAATTAGCGTCGTTATTATCGCCATATAAAGAGTCAAATAAACATGTCAATCCTAGTTTTCATTGTCAATATCATTTTAGATTTAGACATTATCATGAGTAAGTAGTCACCTTTCTAGGGTGTAGGGTAGCCATGTTAGATTGATTAAAAGATGTTAATTGGATAAAAGAAATTGTGCTTTTAAAACATTGTGTCTATGCATGTTTGGATTGTAACGATAGTTAACAATTTCTGGCCGGAAATCATTGACTAGTATGGAATTCTTTTCCAAGGTAAACATACGAGAATTGAATAGACAAAGCATGACATGGTATATTAAGACCTAGTAAATCGCCTACAAGCCTGCTAGACCATCTGATCTATGATTGTAATGAACACATCATTCTTACGAACTCACAATGAATTATTTGCATGTTCCAAATCCAATTTCATCAATGTGTCAATCTACATGTGTGAACCTACTTCCCTAGATGCTTTTCATTAATTGCTTTATTGTTTTTACTTTGTTTTTATTTATGCTTTTTATTAGTCTAGATAATAAAACCCCAAAATCCAGAAACTCATTAGATAAAACCCAATTGCGAGACATTTCACATTCCATAGGAAACACCATCTCCCTGAGGATCGACCCCTACTTCCCTAATTACATTAATTTGTTATTAGCCTAGTCTGTGTAATTTATCTTTGTATCGGGCTCGCGACAGGTCCGATCACTACCCTTGAAGGGAAGCTAGATGCAATTAGTGACAGATTAAATGCCCACCCATTAAAAGAAGAGGTTGTTCAAGCAACTTCTCACACCAAAATCAAGGCAAAACCTGAACAACTTGCCGGCATTCCTATAATCACCACACATCCATCTTATCCAATTCAAGGATCAAGATCGCAATAGGCAATCTCATTGAGCCTTCACCAATAAAACCCCAAAACCCTCCAAGATCGTTCAACAATTTGGCGTACCTTATGCCTTAGCCTTGAACAAATTAACCTCCTTAGGCTTCTTTAAACCTATTGAGCCTTTGCCTAAACCTATGAAGAAAACAAGATTTTGGGATGACAATGCTTCCTGCCAATACCATAGAGGCAATCGGCATGATTTTGAGAATTACTTCAAACTAAGGCATTTCATTCAAGATATGATCGATAATGAAAAGTTGTCTCCGTCAACCTCTACAGAACAATACAATATGTGTGGTCCTCATGGACATCAGCCTTTCTCGTCAAGGATCCCTCCTTGATTATTCTCCACCCAATATCCCAAGAAATGGGGACAAGGTGTTCACATGGTTCGACGACCAGATTACACTTAACGTCCCAAGAAATTAGGACAAGTTGTTCACGTGGTTCAATTGTCAAGATCAAGAACTCGACCTAAGAAGCACATAAGACCTTCTAAAGAAGCGATGATGATTAGGAGTTTTGATCTAATTTCAAGTTAAAGTTCGAGTTTGAGTTTTAGAATTGATTCTATAGTGTTTATTCATTTCTACTTCTAGTGATTAACTGGGGGCTATCCCATAAGTCCCACACCTAACACCCTTACCCTAACCCTAGGTCGGAAGCGGTCACTCATGGTAGCTCGTCAGACTGTGTACATGGCCCACAAATCAACACGAGTCTTTTTCAGCGCATTTTGTTCTCACTCATGCGCAGCCGGAAACTTCCCAAGAGGTCACCTATCCTAAGTCTACCCCCAACTAAGCACGTTTAACTGTGAAGTTATTTTACATGGATAACCATAAAATTATCCCATCGGTTTATGAACAAGGTGGAAACCTTTTCAAATAATTTTTTTGAGTCACAAAACGGAATATAAACATGTGAGACATTTGAGGCCCTAACACCTGGCCTACGCACCCATTTATGAACTACGCATGGTTTGATTTCATTTCTTAAATGGTGGATACTTAGGCAATCTTTAACAATTACACAAACATACACCTCAATCTCAAATATCACAAGCTCACAAACAACGATCTTTTTTTATTTCACTCAATTAAATACGTAGGAAATCCTACAAGGATACAACCATACTCTTAATCCTCAAAAACAGCTCATAACCATGATTTGATTTGATTTTACCTTTACTGTAAATACGTAGGCAGTCCTTACAAAAAGACGACCCAACCACATATTTGATTCTTAACTTTCTACATATACTGGGGGCTTCTCTTTAAAAAGCCACCCATTCTTCCTTCCACCATACTTCTTTTTTGTTTCGAGTCTAGCTAAGTCCATACGAAGCCACTGTAGCCTAGATTTTCCAGTTCTTGGCTCGAACAATGGCAAAAGCTCAGATCAATATTTCAGTCATCTACCCTACTAAGGGAATCTTTTTCAAGTAACAAAGACATGGATGTCTATACAACGATTGACTCACACCATTTCCATGCATAAATTTTGAAACCACGGGGTCTTCTATCTCTCGAGAATATACATCCTCATTTCGATCAACTTCATCACCCTATTTTGGCTAAGGGTGCACATTCTTAAGAAACGTTTGTGTGACCAAGCGGATGATAAGCTTCATGGAGGGCCCACGACATACCTTAGAGGGTCCTACCCACCTTGGAGGCCTTACTTGGCAAGCCAAAGCCATCCCAAGTCAAGGAAATCCTAACCAAGAAGAATGTAGAAGATTCACTTAAGTCACCATGGTGACGGTGAATTCACTAGCGTGAGCAAAAGAGGGAATAATGCGTAGCAAGCGTGACACAGACCTCACGGTCGTGCGCTACATAAAAAAGGCGAGCCTTCTTATGCTCGATACGTCGCGGGCGTGACAACAATGTCACAGGCATGACAAGCTAAGTCACGGTCGTGACATGCATCTCACGGTCGTGACGACGCTCACAGAATTTAGCCTGCTTCTGCCAGCCAAGTCGTGTGCGTGACAAGCTGAGTCACGGCCGTGCCTCCCATGTTATGGTCATGTCTTAGCTCACCAAAAGTGTGCTCATTTCGTGCAAAACAAGTCGCGGACGTGATTGGCTTTAATTTGTCACGGTTGCGACTTGCGTTGTCATGATCCTAAGTTGCCATGTCACGCCCATGACTGCACCGAGGCCCATTTATCTTCCAAAGCTCGTCTTTCCTCTTTTGTAAACATATATATACCCCCTTATATATAATATGAGGGCATGAAACCCTAGACTTAAATTAGTTAGATCAGAGTATATTAGTCCTTTAGTTAGTTTAATACTTCTTCAAATTCCTCCTTAATTTGTTATAAATATAGTCTTATTCCTCCATATTTCTCATGTTAAGTAGTGAGTTGCGATTAATCTAGGATTAGTGGGGGACAATGGGATTTAACGAGGTTTAATCTTTGTTTGTCGGGTTGATTTGTTGATTAATTGTCTGTCTTCCAACTTATGCATACACTTATGCATACTACATGTTTGATGAAATGGTTGCTTGACAAACTTACATGATTTATGTTTGTTGTACATTTCCGTGAGATCGAGAGCCTCAAAATTTGTTTTGAATTGCATATAGTTTCTATATCGACCTAGTGTACGCGAGAGCTAGCATGGTTGGATTCTAAAATTGAGAGCCTCAATTCACCATGCCCAAGTTTGATTACCCATTGAATATGAACCCGACTAATTAGAACCCGAATTACCCATTTGAACCAATCGGTCCTAGAAATTCCTTTATTGTTTGTCATTTGGGCATCTTAGTTTAGTTTTACTTTCCTATCTATTTGCATTTACTCCATGTTCTTAGATTAGTTTCAAATCCATTTATATATCGTGACACCTCTTGCGCATAGCTATCTAACACTTTGCATATCAAATACCACTGTCCCTGAGGACCGACCTTGACATGCCACCGTGCTAAGTCTTGTTATAAATATTGTTTGACACTAAAAAACGATGCGTGTTAAAATGGTGCCGTTGCCTGGGATGGTGCAATGTATTTGATTTGCTTTCTATAGTTTGCTAGTTGTGCTTATTTGCCTTGAGGAACTTTCCTGGTTATTTCTAATCGTTTTATTTGGTGACTTTGTTTGTAGTTTTGTTTTATTTTCATAAGCTTCAATGATTACACAAAGTTTTCAATAAGAAGAGTATAAGGAAGATGAATCTTTTGGCTATGACTTCCATGAGTGTAGAGGTGAGTTTGTTGAGCAAGATAACATATTCTCATCCTATATCTCACATAATGAAAGACCAAACTACTACCCCATCCCTCGTTATGAAAGCCACCATGTCCAACTTCTACAACAACCATTCCAAACTACTTACAACCACCCTTCTTCCCACAAAAAGTTGACAACCATGAACTTAATATTCAAAGTTTAATCTTTCATCTTATGTGAATGAAAGAGGAAGCCCAAGCAAGGGATACGGTTCTCCAAGACATTATAGCCCATGGAAGTATGTTGGCTAGTATATTAGCTTAATTGTCAGCCGAGCAAGAGCTTGATGAAGAACATGAGAAGAATGGCAAGATGGATGACAATGAGACATTTCCTCTTACTTGTTGTAACACACCCTCAACAAATGATATGGGAAAGACTTATGCTCCCCTTTGGGGAAATTTTTTGATTAAGGATGATAGTGATGATGAGGAGGAGGGGTGTGAAATTTCTTATAAGCCAAATGATAATGGAGAAATATAAGACGAGGTAGTGGAGGATTTGGGTGATTCTTCCTCCTTTGAAGATACAATTTCAAGGGAGGATGAGTGTTAGGCAAATTATGAGCGAACTAATTTTGCTTCTCCTACTTGGGATGTTTACAATGATGATGAGGAAGACCCTTCATCACACTTTCCTTCGATCACCCTCGTAGAAGATGCGTGTGGCATTGGTACTTAGGAAGGTGAAGGCAAAACTTTGGAAGGGGAGGTTGATGAAATTGAACTTGCTATATTTGGAGAATTAAGAAGCCGTGAAGAAATATATGATTTTGGTAGCTTTGACCATAGTTTGGTAGAACTAAAAGCCCTCTCCTTCAAAAATGGCTTGGGTTCTAAAGAGGGTAAAGAAGGAAGTGACACAAATGTTAATAAGAATGGCCTCAATGGTGAGAAGCTGACCTCCCCTCTTCCTATTTCTCAACCGTCTCCTTTTCAAGGAAGAGAAATATCTCTTCAAGAAGAATTGATTCAACCCAATCTTATCATCTTTGATTCCCATGGTGAAGGGACATACTTGAAGCCTCCTAAAGAGTATGAATCATATTTTATACCTTTTATTGACAAAGGATGTGAGTTGGTTGGTTTGGAGCATCGCAAGGGCTTGAGTGCCAAGGGTAAGATGAATGGGAGAGCTTTTGGAAAGCTCACTTTTATGTTAGGTTGGCCAAGCTTTGTGCTTAGGTGGCCAATATCCTATTTGTGCCTATTTTAAGCCTACTCAAAAACCTTTGATCGGTTTCTAAGAGCGTTAAGTGGCATGGGTTTTGTCATTAGAGAAGCCAAGAAACGCGTTTGGTGGAGTCCTTCTTATAACCACCATTTGTAAGCACTTATTCTTTTTTCTTAGCATGAAGTCTAGTTTAGTTTGCATTGAAATTGCTTATTTTTTTCTCTTAAGCTCCTTTTTGGATCGAAAAGGATGAACCTCAAATGTGAGGATGTGCCTTGTTCGGTTTAAGGAAGCTAAAATATTTTTCATTTTTTCACTTTGTTGCATATTAGAAGTCATGCATGGACCCTTGTTGTGAGTTGTTGCCTCGGTTCCATTGGAGGCGAGTGTCTTAACCTCATCAAGACACCACATTTTTGCTTTCCCATTATTTTTGCGAAAACAACCTTGTTTTTGTTCAGTTTGGAGAGGTTAGATTGCAAGGGATGCCGAGTCAATCTTAATTGGCTCTCTACCTAACCAAAATCAAGCATCATGTAGCCTAGTTTACATTCACTCAGGACACTCTATACTTGTAATATATCATACTTGCGTTTAGGGCAGTTCATATTGTTTACTTGCATTTTAATCATTAGCATTTAGACTAGCCCATTTGCATTGGACATAATTTATCGCTTTCTTTATTTAAAAATCCAAAAACGTGCTATTTCCTTTTATATACTAAAAAATGAAAAATCATCTTCATTTCTATTCAGAAAATCATTTCAATAATCCAAAAACATGTTTTCTCTATTTTAAATAATCTCATTTCGTACATTGGGAACAATGTACGTTTCTATGTGGGGGATGAAAAAATTATATTCCAAAATCTATAAAAATTCCAAAAATTCCAAAAATATGCCTTTCTTTTGTACATTTAAAATCATTCAAGAATTCAAAAAAGTAGAAAAAGTTTGAAAAATCCTAAAAGCTAGCTTGTACATAGTCTAGCTTGTATATATACATTGTTGTTTACTTCTAATCTCCATTCTTAGATACACTACGCATCCATAAGAGACATAATAAAGGGAAATAGAAGGCCGCCGCCGCGGTATGATTGTTTTTATTTCTTCTCCTTTTTTCTTTCTTTACTTCTTATTCACATGAGGAGTTTGGAGGTTGTATGTTGATGACTATGATACGATTTCTTTGGATTGGCGGTTGTGTGAAACCTATGTGATGTTAGGAGATTGCATTAGATTGGTATATGGCATATAGTTTGTTTGAGCATCTGCATTAGAATTATATGTATTTAGAATTGCATCATGGCATGCAGTTGCATTTAGGTAAATATTTTTTGAATGCCTAATTTAAAAACTTGACAAGCATAGATAAGTCAATGTAGATACTCTTTTTAATTAGCAATTTGTCTTATAATATAGATTTGAGACACCCTTTGTTGTGTAATTTTAGTATGATTTCGGTCCATTTCCTAGAGCGTAGTCAAGGGCGTGCATTTGACCATCTAGATATCCGCCATGGTTTGATAATTCCTTGGTGACCGCTTTCCTAGGTACTCTCAAGGCCATGTAACTTTTCATCATCATTTGTCATCTTTACATTTCACAAAAAAAAAAAAATCAGAAACGGAAATATGCTAACACAAATTCAAAAATGAGTTCAAACACATATGATAAGAAAGCTTGAAATTTTGTCATTTATCTTGTTTCAGTCTTAGCTTAGGGAGTGTAAAAGAAGGCTTCTAGGATGTTCTAGAGCACCCTCACTACATATGGGGTCGCTCTCGATGTCGCTTCGGCGAGGATTTGCCTATTGTTGGTCTCCGCCATGCACCCTTTGCTAGGTTACATTGATTTCAAAAGCACCCAAATAAAGCAAGCTCCAAAAAAGGGAAAAAAAAATCCAAACAGAAAACAAAAAAAATCTCAAAAGTCTCAAAAAAATCGAATAAGAACTCAAACACTTTGTTCCTTACATTTATTGATGATTACACCTTTGTTGCATGGCTGAAAGGGGACGACCCTTCCTTTCGCTTAGGTGAGAACCGGAATTCCGATCCTACAATGTCTTCTAACACCATAGGATTCTCACTTTGTATCCCACCTTATCATCCTTGACGAAGCATCCTAGTGAATGTGAACGAATGTACTAGTTTTAAACAATGAGGAGGCGATTCATCTCTATAGTCTTATAATTAGTTCTTTTAAAAACTAGTAACTACATAGGAGTATTCATGATTGAATATTTTCCATTTTAAAAGCTTTCCGGCACATGGATGAGACATGTGGCCATTTATTTTTGCAGATGCATTGTTGTTCGTTTTCCGTGCGTAATTGCTTAAGATGCATCAAAATTTTGGCAAGATCTCACTTGCCTTGAAAGAGGGTAACCTACCTCATGGATACCGTTTATGATTTTAAGCGACGGAGCAAGGCATGTTAATTGCGTTGTATCGGTTATGTTATTATCGTAGTTTGAATAAGGGTCGTGACTTCGTTCATTCTTAGTTAGGAGAGAGTAAGGGTTTGGTTTGATAAGATTTGATATAGTGTCATTTCACCCTATCTTTTCGCCTTTATTTCTCATTTTGCTTGCCTTGGACTCTACTTAGGAGCGATTTTGAAGGTTTTGTCTTCCTCTAGCGCTTTTCTCGCTTTTATCTTGGTTTTGCAGGTAAACCGTCACTTGAGACGATTTCTACCTCATTTTGTGTAACCAAGAAAGTGATAATTTTCATGGAGGGCCCACGGCATACCCTAGAGGGTCCTACCCACCTTGGAGGCCCTACTTGGCGTGCGAAAGCCATCCCGAGTCCTTGCCTAGAAGAATGGAGAAGATTCTCTTAAGTCACCATGGTGACGGTGAAGTCACTAGCGTGAGAAAAAGAGGGAATAATGCGCCGCGAGCGTGACAGTGACCTCACGGTTGTGAGCTACATCACAAAGGTGAGCCTCATTATGCTCGATACGTCGCGAGACTGACAGCAATGTCACGGGCATGACAAGCTTAGTCACGGTCGTGACGAATCTCACTGAATTGAACCAGCTTCTACTAGCCAAGTCGCGGGCGTGAAACCTCAATTCGCGGGCGTGACAAGCCGAGTCACGCTCGTGACTTAGCTCACGAAAGTGTTCTCATTTCGTGCAAAACAAGTCACGGGCGTGACTGGCTTTGTTACGGTCGTGACTTGCCTTGTCACGGTCTTGACTTGCCCTGTCACGCCCGTGACTTTACTGAGGCCCATTTATCTTCCAAAACCCGTCTCTCCTCTTTTGTAAACCTATATATACCCCCTCTTATGTAATTAGAGGGCATGAAGCCCTAGACTTAGATTAGTTAGATTAGAATAGATTGGTCCTTTATTAAGTTTAATACTTCTTGAAATTCCTCCTTAATTAGTTATAGATCTAGTCTTGTAATTGGATTTCTTGCGTTTATTTAGGAAGATTGGTGAAAATGTCTTCTCCTTTATTCAAGATTTTCTCTTTATATATGTTAATCTCATTCCTTAATTAGTTTGTAAATTTCTAAATCCCTTTTATTCTCTTGTTATCTTTATTTTATTTCATTACTTGCTTGTTTTAGTTTATTATGTCTTGTCTTAATTTCTCCTCTTATTCCTCCATATTTCTCATGTTAAGTAGTGAGTAGTGATTAGTCTAGGATTAGTAGGGGATAATAAGCTTTAATGAGGATAAATATTTGTTTGTCGGGTTATGATTCATGTTTTTTATAAATCTTAATTTCTCTACTTATGCATACCACATGTTTGATGAAATGCTTGCTTGATAAACTTGCATGATTCTTGTTTGTTATATATTTCGTGAGAGCTAGCTTGGTTAGTGGGGGATAGTTGGTAAATCGACCTAGTGTACACGAGAGCTAGCTTGGTTCGGTATATGGGAGGGATTGTAAGATCGAGAGCCTCAATCCAGCATGCCCAAGTTTGACTACCCATTGACTATGAACTAGAATAGCTAGAACCCGAATTACCCATTTGAACCTACCGATCCTAGAATTTCCTGTATTATTTGTCATTTGATTATCTTAGTTTAGTTTTAATTTCCTAATTATTTGCATTTACGCCATGTTCTTAGATTACTTTCAAATCCATTTCATTGTGACACCCCTTGAGCATAGGTAGCTTAGACTTTGCATATCGAATACCATCGTCCTTATGGACCGACCTTGACTTGCCACCGTGCCAAGTTGTATTATTAATATTGTTTGACACTCAAAAACGACGCGTGTCATAGTATAACCCCAAAAGATAGATATCTTCAGTCAAAGAATTTTTGCCGAACCGCCTTCAATTCGGTTTCACCTTAGGGGTGTTGCAGGTATCATTTCTTGTTATTACTGGCGAGCTTCCTTACGCCATATTCGAGGTTGTAATCTTCGATTGACCTGAGGGCTATATTTTTAATTTTTCCTTTTCCTTTTCCTAACCTTAGTCAAAGTGGGAGCTCTTTAGACACCTGTGTTTTCCACTCATGTTGCACCTCCCAAAAACCACCAGATGATGAATCGAACAACATGTTTAGCATACATTGTGATTTTATGACATTTCATAAGTCGGCTTGTAAAAGGTAACTCAAACACTTGTTTCAACCCTTGGTTTGTCATCTACGTGCCAAGACAGTTGTTTTGACAGTAATTAAAGTCAATTCTGAGTTCGAATGTAAAACCGTCATTAAATTCAGTGTTCCGTCTTGTTCAGAGATAAAATACTCCGGAAATCGTAAAGAAAATATTTTATGGTTTTAGAGTTTCACACGGATTCCCGAGGTCAAAACAAAAAGATTAAACTTTATCCCGAATCTCCAAGGAGTCTCCAAACACGCGCTTTCTTGTGAGCGAAGAAATGCGCCTTAGAAAGGACGCATCCAAGAGGTGTGCCCCTTCTAAGGGGCGCATGACTTACTACCCTCTTTTAAGAGGGCCGTACTACACTGTCGTGTCTCGGTTCGTCTCCGCTTTTGTTATTCTATAAATAAACGTCTACGACCTCATAATTTGGCACGCTAGTGTTCCGGCTCTCTCTCTCTCTCTCTCTCTCTCTCTCTCTCTCTCTCTGTCTTATTTTACACCTTCACATTGCTTATCGACATTTAAGGGGCTGGTCATTTGGCCTCGTTTCCTCGATTCCTATCAAATTTCCCGTATCATTTGCACAGACCTACCAATTTGACCTTTACACAATAATCAGAGTTTTTACAACTAAAATTCTTGATTAATCTCAAGGGCACTTGTTTTGCGTAAGTCTACGTGTTACCAATAAAATACGACTTTAGTTAAACCTCACGACGTTAAATATGTAAATAAACCTCTTATAAAAGATTTACCATAACTTATTCGTATCTAATTCTAATTTTTGTGTCTAAATTGTGATCCATATCTCATACAAAATTTTACATACTATTATAAAACAAAATATTTACACTACATTTAAGGAAGTTTGCAAATATGACACCTTAAGCCACATTTTCTAGTGATAATGTAGGATTATGTTTATTCATGGACATGATTTACTCAATCATGGACACAAATTCCCACTTTACCTCTATCATTTCAACACTCAAATTTTCAATTTTGTTCTCATTCCAATTCCC
The DNA here is from genome assembly GCA_022085475.1 of Heliosperma pusillum. Classification (NCBI taxonomy): domain Eukaryota; kingdom Viridiplantae; phylum Streptophyta; class Magnoliopsida; order Caryophyllales; family Caryophyllaceae; genus Heliosperma; species Heliosperma pusillum. The sequence continues at coordinate 61,905 of JAIUZE010071349.1, read as the reverse complement.
TCCCTCAATCTCTCAACCACCACCCAGTCACCACCAGGCGCACTCTCCGGCCATATAGTGAACATGCATGCCTACCACACCCCTGCCAAAATAAACATTAACAAAAAAAATGCAACTACCCATCTACCGTCCACCTTGTCTCTAACGCCGACCACCTTGTCTCTGACCCCGACCACCATTATGCCATCCACCACCTTTCCTCTTCTGTCCACCACCGTGCTTGACCGACGACGCCCCTGCCATGACGTCCCTCTACTGACGACGTATCTGCCACCACTTGAAGCCCACACCTTTTCCCTCTACCGACGACGTCCCTAGACGTCCACTCACTCTCCTCCCCGCTAGACCTAACATCCCCTCCACTGCCCACGCCCGATCACCCCCTCTCACGTGTCGCCACCCCTAAACTAATTTTAATATACCCTAGTTAATGTTTCTCAACCTAATTCAATTTACATTAAATTTCAAAATTGCTGCTTAATTGATGAAGTTTTAATTTTTAGCTAGATTAATATGAGAATTAAGATTTTTGATTGAGTAAATTGGTGAAAATTTGGCATTTTGATAGAAAAACAATAGGGAAGTTATTTTCTTTTCTTTTTTTGGAAGAAGAGCAATGAATGGAAAAATTATGGTAAAAAGTCCATGAAAGAGTACAATATGTCCATGAATGAGCAATTACGATAATTTATACTCGGAGTCTGTCATTATTTTCCTCCTTTATTTTTTATTTAACTCACATTTTGTTCAATTAGTAGACTACTAGTGTAGAACCCGTGCTACTGCACGGTATTTTAGATTTTATCGTTTAGAGTATTTTAGTTCTCAGTTTTGGGCAATATTGTGTGAGACGGGCTTACAAAGTTATAATGGAAGACGACTTACAATGTGAGACGGTTAACCTTGTGTGACGGTCGCAACGTATAATAGACAACTCATTCATGTATTTATTTTCATGTATTTTTCAGAGGTTGTGAGGATATTCTAATTGAGAATTTTTGTGACTACAAACTATTCAATATAATACTTAAGATAATATATTTTAATAATATTGCATAGAAATATAATTTTGTTGTTTAATATATGTAGATTTCTTATGCATCACATGTTTCAATAATTAGTTATTGATTGGATATACCACTTTTGGGCCTAACTTGTACAAACCGTGTTTAAAGAATAATTACCTAATAAAGGCACTACAAGAATAAGGTCTGATACCGACCGTTTCAAGCGGTCGTTAAATTAAATATCGGTCGGTAAGACAGCTTACCGACCGTTATTTCCTCCTTAGCGTCTGAAATACTTCGGTCGGTAAATACGGTCGGTAAATACGGATTACCGACCGATCCAAAATGGTCGGTACATTACCGACCGATCATGCAATCGGTAATGATAAATTTGGTCGGTCCAAAAAGCTAACTGACTAGGTCAATTTGACCAAGTATCGGTCGGTAATTACAGGTAATTGACCGACAGTCGGTCGGTATAGGGGGTAGTCGGTTGGTGCCCAATGTGCACCATTCAATTTATAGGAGTTTTTGGTCGGCACGTCGGTCGGTAATGGAAGGAGTCGGTCGGTACGCTGAAAACAATCGGTCGGTTATGGCGGCAATCGGACGGTACGTAATATACACGATTTGGATAGTTTTTGCATCTATATCTCTCTCATTTGCTATATTTCTTGCAGAAATTTCAAAATATATAGAAATGCATTCGGACACAGTTTTTTGTAGCCAGAAATTGTCTTTCAAATTAGAAAAATGTAACGAAATATTACAACCATGTCTTAGATAACCAACTACCAACATATCTTATACAACTACAATTCACACCAAAGTTTACACAACAAGTAACCATGTCTTATACAACCAAATACCAAAGTTTACACTTGAAAACCATTTCCGCCTCCACCGGAGTTATCGTTATTTGGGTTATAAGGCAATTCCCAAGAGTTATTGTTGCATCGGTATTGGGTTTGGGATTCAAATAATTTTGTTAAGGCCTCAATTTGGCGCCTTGTTTCTTCTCGTTCACGCGCACTATCGTCTTGACTAGCCATGATTTGTTGGCTTAGATCCTCTTGATTTTTTATGTAAAGTTCTTCCCTCTTGCGAGCTTCTTCTTCCCTTTGTTGCACCTCCTCTCTATACTTCTTAAACTCTTCGGCTTCCCTCTCACGTGCTTCCATTGTTTGACTTAGAACACCGGGGATATATGGTTGGGAGGCGGAAGAACTACCTCTCGACGATGATGACGCCGGAGGAGTGTAATATAGTGAGGCGGCGGTTCCTAACTCAAAGACTTGGCCCTTCTTGTATCAATCCACCGAATTGAACCAAACCTTGTTTCCGTCTATCGGAAGTCCTTGCTCATTAAGCTCATTTATCATCCTTAGATAATTTTGCTACATTGTCAAAAAAGAAAGTTATAAATAATAACATAAGTATTTTGAATACACTTGAAATTTCGAATGTAGTAATAGTTACATATCTCGCTTGGATAGTTAGATGACTCAATTGCTCCTCACCATTAACCACTTTCCTATGGCTATCAAGATATAGCTCCACTGCATTAGGGGCTATACCCCCCTTCTCTTTTGCCTTTTATAAAAAAAAATCAAACATTAACTTCAAATTGTAAATACTAACATTATAGTAACAAAGTAAATTATCAAATTGAAATACTTAAAAGTTCAACTTATTTACCAACTTAGCAGCATGTTTTACAGCTTTGATTGACCCGTAGTGATGTGTAGTAGGGCCATCTTCGCCGCCTTTCTTGTTGATAGAAGCTTGTTTCGATCTCTTGAGAAACGCCTTATTCTTCCGCTTCTCGATTAATGCTTTGAAAACATTAGGATGCATCCAACCCGGGCCACTTGGATTCTTACCTTTTATCATCTCCCCAACATCATACATGGCGTCTTTTAAACTCTTTCTTGATGGTGTAGTAGCCAATGCTCGCAACCCTTGTCCTAGTTATGTTTGTTGTGCTTGCTTGAGGACAAGCAAGGGCTTAGCTTGGGGGAGTTTGATAAGTGAATATTTGTATGATTTTAATTCCCAATTTAGCTCGGTTTTGTATATCATTTGTGCTTTGTTAAGCCATTTTGTGAGCTAATATTGTCTTCTAGGCGAATTCCATGTTTTAACCTGTTTTGTAGGGAAAGTGACGTTTCTACGCCCTTTTTCTATATTTCCGAGCATTTGCCTAGAACCCGACGATTTGAGAAGCGAGCTTGACCAAGTCAAAGGCACTCCAAGAAGGTTCACTAATTCAAAAGAAAGAAGAAGCAAAGACGATTTCGCAGTTGTCAGAATATCGATCATTTAGGCAAAGAAATCATCATTTTACATCAAACCCTATCAACAAACCCGACTCAAAAGGTCAATGGGGTCAATGAAAGTCAAGTTATTCACCAAGGAAGATGAAACAAAAGTCTAAGAGTGAGGAACACCACATACCCGATCGGGTAAGTGGTAAACCCGATCGGGTATGTCTCCTGATCCGAGCAAATGCTTCGACTTCCTCCTTTTTGTCCTATGTGATGAATGCATGACCCCTTCCCCACGACACCTAGCCTATATAAGGAGTGTTTCAGCACACACCTCTACTCACTTCTTTCTTTTACATAACCCTAGATTAGTCTTAGAAACCCTAGCCTCCATTTTCCCTTAAAAATCGTCTTTTACATTTCTCCTTTTATGTTTAGATCTCCATCTTCTCTTATGCCTATTTTTCTAGTTTAGAAATAATAAAAACTTCTGGTTCTTAGTTCTTTTATATTAATCAAGTATTGTAATACATGGATCGTCAAAGATATGCAAGGAAATTTCTATTTGGATATTTATATTTCATCATTATCGCAATTTGATCGTCATGTAGGTATTTCTGTTTTATCTTTTGTTTAAGTTCTTTATGTTTTTTATTTGATCATTGTTTTATTTACATGTTGTCTTAGATTCAGTTTAAATACCGTTGTAATCATTTTATTTCATTAGATCGTTGATTTAGAATTGTTATTATCATCTTATAATATCAAAAATCAATAAACATGTATAGCCTAGTTTTAACTGTTAAAATCAATCTAGATCTAAATACTATTATGAGTGAGTAGTCACCTTTTTAGGGTGTAGGGTAGCCATGTTACGTTAATTAAAAGATGAAAATTGGATAAAGAAATTGTGCCTTTAAAACGTTGTGTCTATGCATGTTTGGATTGTAACGATAGTTAACGATTTCTGGCCAAAATCATTGACTAAAATGGAATTCTTTTCCAAGGTAGAAATACGTGAATTGAATAGACAAAGCATGACATGGTAGATCAGACCTAGTAAATCGCCTAAAAGCCTGCTAGACCATCTGGTCTATGATTGTAATGAACACAACATTCTTACGAACTCACAATGAATTATTTGCATTATTCCAAATCCAATTTCATCAATATGTTAACCTACATGTGTGAACCTACTTCCCTAGATTCTTTCTATCATTGTTAAATCATTATCCATTTCATTGCTTTTATTTTGATTTGTTTTTATTTTGTTTATGCTTTTTATTAATTTAGAATCCAAAACCCCAAAACCCAGATACTCGTTAGATAAGATTTAATTGCAAGACATTTCACATCCTATAGGAAACACCATCTCCCTGAGGATTGACCCCTACTTACCTAATTACATTAATTTGTTGTTAGCCTAGTCTGGGTAATTATCTTTGACCAGGGCTTGTGACAGGCCCGATAAAATTTTGGCGTCGTTGCCGGGGAGCACGGTTTAGTTTTCCTCTTTTTGTGAATTTTCTTGCAATTAGTTTTGTCTAGGCTTTTGGAATCCAAATTCCTTTAGATCTCTCTTGATTTCTCGTCTTAGTTTTTCCATCTTATGCCCAGATCTTCTAGACTAGGGACCCCTATCTCATTAGATCCCGACCTAGAAAGAACTCTGCGTAGGAGACAAGAACTATTTAACGAAATCTCAAAAGCTTCTGATCTCTCGAGTTTAGACCATATTCGTAAAAATTACTCGGATATCCTATCTAACCTTGAAGGAGAAGAAGATCCCTTCACATATCCATTCACAAAACCACCCAACTTTCAAATAACATTCAATCTTCACCTTCACATTAGAAAATGGTTCGACTTTCAGACCATTCCAAACCCACTGCAGAAACACTTTCAAGGGGTATTGCTACACCCCAAATCACAGCCAGAAATTTGGAAATAAAACCTGCCTTTATTATTCTCATAGAAAGAAGTCAATTTAGTGGCAATGCCACAGATGATCCCAACCTTCACATCCAAAACTTCTGTGACTATTGCTCCACTATTAGACAAACTGGAGTCACCCAAGGGCAGATTAGAGAGATGATCTTCTCATTCTCTTTGAGAGGTAAGGCAAAGATGTGGATACATAGCCTTGATAAGGTTACATTAGGGATCATCGATTAGGATAGTTTAGCTCTTGCCTTATACCAAAAGTACTTTCCTCCAGAAAAGACCGCTTTGTTGAGAAGTCAAATCACTGGTTTCCGACAAGGAGGTGATGAGAGCCTATATGAAGCTTGGGAGAGGTACAAGGACTTGCAAAGGGAGTGTCCTCATCATGGGTTAGATCCATGGTTCCTTGCCATCACATTCTATAATGGGTGTTGTACAGAGTCCCGTCGTATCCTGGATTCTGCTAACAATGGAAGATTTGATCAAATTAATGTTGAAATTGTTCACACTACCATTGAATCCATGGCAATTCACGATTCTCAATATGGAAATTCCGGCTCCATACCATTGAAATCTAAGCAAGATGATCCCACTTTGGCAGTTTTACAAGCTCAAGTAGCCCTTCTCACACAAAAGCTAGATCAATTTCACTCCTCTACATCTCAACAAAGTGACAATGGGGTAAGTAAACTTGAAGCCATGATGCTGCAATTGGCTCAAAGGCAAGACACCATAATAGCTCAATTCCAAGAGAGCGATCAAGCTAAGGATGCCGCCATCAAATTGTTGGAAGCTAAAATTTCCCAATATGCCTCTTCTAATACCCACCAAAAGCAAGGGCAGCTGCCTTCACAATGTTTCCAACCTCACGAAACTGTAAATGCCATTTCCTCGAGAAGTGGTAAGCATTATGATGGGCCTTCCACTGCTATGGATGAGGAGGTGGTAGCAAAAAGGGCTAATCTTGGAGGAGTTGTCAAGAAGAAGGCTAATGATGAGCCCATGGTTGTTGATGTTGAAGATGAGGTGCCCATGTCAAAGAGGAAAGAGCCCGAGATTCCTATTGAGATCAAAGTCCCATTTCCCCAAAGATTAGCCAGGCACAAGGAGGAGGCAAAGTTTGATAAGTTCCTTGACGTCGTCAAGAATTTAAAGGTAACAGTCCCTTTCATTGAATTGTTTTCCCAAGTTCCTTCTTATTCCAAGTTTATGAAGGAAGTCCTTCAAAAGAAGAGATCCTTCAATGAGATTAAGACCGTAGCTTTCACTGAAGAGTGTAGTGCACTCTTGCAAAATAAGTCTCCACCAAAACTTAAGGACCCTGGTAGTAACTCCATCCCTTACACTATAGGCACGTATACCATTGATAAGGCCCTTTGCGACCTAGATGCTAGTGTAAGTGTCATGCCCTTTTCTATGTTTAAAAAACTTAACATGGGTGCTTTGAAATGCACTTATATTACTTTGCAAATGGCGGACCGTTCTCTAAAACAACCTATGGGTGTTTTAGAAGATGTGCCCGTCAAAGTTGGTAAGTTTTTCATTCCCGTTGACTTTCTAGTACTTGACATGGCCAAGGACTCTCAAATCCCTATCATTTTGGGAAGACTCTTTTTGCACACCGCTGGTGCAGTTTTTGATGTCAAGAATGGGAAGTTGACATTGGAGGTAGGAGATGACAAGGTGACCTTTAGTAAAAATTCCACCGTTAGGAGTCCCATGTTAGAAGACTCATGTTATGTGCTTGATGTTGATGACTCTTCTATTGTTTCTTCTATGCCTCGATCCTTACTGATGGATCCGTTGGAGGCACATGTTAGTGTTGATTCTCTTGCAGGTGAGCATACTAAAAGCACTACTGCTAAAAGTGCTAGAAGGGGCTATTCCCGGAAAAGCTTGGCATGGATGGAGAATTTAAGGAATGCTATGATGATGAGCTCAGATGATAGTGATCTTAGAGATAAAGGATGATCAGAGGAAGAAATGAAGTCTAGCAAGACTTTTAAATTGCGCTTCTCGGGAGGCAACCCGTGTTTCCTTTCTTTTTGCATTTTAGTTTTGCTTTCCTTGTTTTTTCTTTGTTTTGTTAGGATTTATTTTGCAGATGAAAGAGTTTTTGAAGAATCTATAAAGACCTTCCTTGTCAAGTCCAAAAGACTAGCTTGGGGGAGTCCGGGCTGACTAGTAAGCTTCATTCTTCTTTCATTTTTCCTTTTTCCCCTTTTCCCATTAAGCATTTCGTTGCATATTTTGTCTTTATGCTCACATTGAGGACAATGTGATGTTTAGCTTGGGGGAGGGATTGCATTTTCCCATTTTGCATTTTAGTTGTTTATATTTTTCAAATCTTTGAATAAGAGAAAAATTTAAAATTTTGAACATAATTAAATGCTTTTCATGCTTTGCTTGCTTGTTTACTATGCTGTCATGTTACATTTCCCAAACTTAGAGCTTTCAAAAGTTAATGATTCAATATTCATTGAATTGTGCATACATGGGGAAGTCTTGTACACAGTAGGCATGGAATGAATCTAGAGATGAGTACGCTTGATCTTGACATTTCGCAAGTTACATATATTATAAGGTAGAACCTCCTTAGACTGGTACATCTATACCCAGTCTCATCTAGGTGTATGTAGTTCTCCTTGTGATATGTGTCATGTCAAAACGCATAAGTATGGTTCTCATTTCATTCCTATAAGCATTGCATTCATGATTCACTAAGATTTGAAGCCTTTTTTCACTTTGAATTACACCTCAAAATTAGCCCCTTCATACAAATGCTTCACAAAATAATAGCTACATATAAAAACTGCCTACCTGTTGAGCTAGTAGCTAGACTATGGTGTATGGGTGCTCTTTTGAGAAGATTTTGTTCCTTGATGTCAAAGTGAATTTGGGAGAACGAAAATGTTCAAGAAGTGATGTTATGTTCAAAAGAAAAAAAGAAAAAAAAAGAAAAAAGAGAAACGAAAAAAAAAAAGAAAAAAGTAAGAAATAAAAGAAGAAGTTGTGAGTATCTCCTAAGAAATGTCAAGTCAATATTTAGAAGGAGTTTACCCTTGTGTTTCGTGTGTAATAAGCCAATTTGTTGCTTTTGGCTTCGTTATCCGTCTTCTGGGAAATTGATCGAAAGTTTGGATTGAGTATCCATTTATCATTGGTTAGTTGCTAGCTCGTTTAAAACTTCACAGTAACCATAACTGTTTGTCCACCTTTCACCCATTTCCCAAAGCCTTCTTCCTATTCTTCCGGCTTCTTTTATGTGTGCATTGTGATTTTTGACTTGTAATTTGAATTGTTTACCATATTAGACCGCGAACACATTTTCATGAGTCGTATATAGGTGAGTGTCTCAAAAACATTTACATATAAAGAAATCACCTTTTACATACAATGAGTGTTCGAGTGTGCCGTGAGAGTCCACCTGTCAAAAGATCATGCAAGAGCCGAAAATCTATAGTGAAATTCTTTGTGCTACGCCGTTATGTAAATCTCAGCCATGTTTATGTATCATTCTTGCCCACGTTATTTTTGGGTTATGATTCATTATGTTTCCAAAAGCTTTATGTTGAGATTTGTTTCTTGATGGTGTAGTAGCCAATGCTCGCAACCCTTGTCCTAGTTATGTTTGTTCTGCTTGCTTGAGGACAAGCAAGGGTTTAGGTTGGGGAGTTTGATAAGTGAATATTTGTATGATTTTAATCCCCAATTTAGCTCGGTTTTGTATGTCATTTGTGCTTTGTTAAGCCATTTTGTGAGCTAATATCGTCTTCTAGGCAAATTCCATGTTTTAACCTGTTTTGTAGGGAAAGTGACGTTTCTACGCCCTTTTTCTATATTTCCGAGCATTTGCCTAGAACCCGACGATTTGAGAAGCGAGCTTGACCAAGTCAAAGGCACTCCAAGAAGGTTCACTAATTCAAAAGAAAGAAGAAGCAAAGACAATTTCTTAGTTGTCAGAAGATCGATCAGTTAGGCGAAGAAATCATCATTTTACATCAAACCCTATCAACAAACCCGACTCAAAAGGTCAATGGGGTCAATGAAAGTCAAGTTATTCACCAAGGGAGATGAAACTAAAGTCAAAGAGTGAGGAACACCACATACCCGATCGGGTAAGTGGTAAACCTGATCGGGTATGTCTCCTGATCCGAGCAAATGCTTCGACTTCCTCCTTTTTGTCCTATGTGATGAATGCACGACCCCTTCCCCACTAAACCTAGCCTATATAAGGAGTGTTTCAGCACACACCTCTACTCACTTCTCTCTTTTACATAACCCTAGATTAGTCTTAGAAACCCTAGCCTCCATTTTCCCTTAAAAATCGTCTTTTACATTTCTCCTTTTATGTTTAGATCTCCATCTTCTCTTATGCCTATTTTTTTAGATTAGAAATTATAAAAACTTCTGGTTCTTAGTTCTTTTATATTATTCAAGTATTTTAATACATGGATCGTCAAAGATATGCAAGGAAATTTCTATTTGGATATTTATATTTCATCATTATCGCTATTTGATCGTCATGTAGGTATTTCTATTTTATCTTTTGTTTAACTTCTTTATGTTTTTTATTTGATCATTGTTTTCTTTACATGTTGTCTTATATTCAATTTAAATACCGTTGTAATCATTTTATTTCATTGGATCGTTGATTTAGAATTGTTATTATCATCTTATAATATCAAAAATCAATAAACATGTCTAGCCTAGTTTTAACTGTTAAAATCAATCTAGATCTAAATACTATTATGAGTGAGTAGTCACCTTTCTAGGGTGTAGGGTAGCCATGTTAGGTTAATTAAAAGATGAAAATTGGATAAAGAAATTGTGCCTTTAAAACGTTGTGTCTATGCATGTTTGGATTGTAACGATAGTTAACGATTTCTGGCCAAAATCATTGACTAAAATGGAATTCTTTTCCAAGGTAGAAATACGTGAATTGAATAGACAAAGCATGACATGGTAGATCAGACCTAGTAAATCGCCTAAAAGCCTGCTAGACCATCTGGTCTATGATTGTAATGAACACAACATTCTTACGAACTCACAATGAAGTATTTGCATTATTCCAAATCCAATTTCATCAATATGTTAACCTACATGTGTGAACCTACTTCCCTAGATTCTTTCTATCATTGCTAAATCATTATCCATTTCATTGCTTTTATTTTGATTTGTTTTTATTTTGTTTATGCTTTTTATTAATTTAGAATCCAAAACCCCAAAACCCAGATACTCGTTAGATAAGATTTAATTGCAAGACATTTTACATCCTATAGGAAACACCATCTGCCTGAGGATCGACCCCTACTTCCATAATTACATTAATTTGTTGTTAGCCTAGTCTGGGTAATTATCTTTGACTAGGGCTTGCGACAGGCCCGATCCAAGGCGAATGTATAGGTAAGCGTTCGATTGAGTTGAAAAATGATGGCGGAAATACTTTCTCAAACTTGCAAAGGATTTCGGCAATGTTGCTCTCTAGATTTTCAGTGTTTTCAAGTTTGAGGGTCGAGGCACACAAATCACGAAAGAATCGACTTATTTCGGTTATTGCACTCCACACATCTTTCGGCAATAAGTGTTTCAAAGCCACAGGTAGTAATCTTTCCATGAAAACGTGACAATTATGACTCTTCAACCCATGAAGGATATGATCATGTCGATCAATACACCTACTCAAGTCGGATGAATATCCATCTGGAAACCTCAAGTTACAAATCCACTCACATAACACTTTTTTTTAGCCTTATCAAGTCCAAATGGTGCTTTTGGCTTAACTCCATTTTCCTTAATGTGTAAGTGTGGTCTTTTGCATAATAGTTTCACGTCTTCCCATGATTTTTCATTGTCGCAAGTTTTATTCTTATTATTCATGACCGTTTGAATCAATTGCTCAAAGAAGTTAACATCCAAACTGTTTGGTATTAACAAATGCTTCCAATACGGCAAATCCTAGAATATAGTTCTCTTAAACCATCCTAATTTATTGTCTTTAAACTAGTTCAATTCACTCTTTGTGCACTCAATACTAGTAGGATAATCACGAATCTTCTCCCAAATTTCAAATCCGTCAAGGAATAGAGGATGGGTGTCATTTTTTTGTAACATATTCTTGAGAAATGAGGTTTTGTTATACCGGAATCCGTGGTTAGGCGATAAGAATTGTCGGTGATAATCAAACCAAGACACCTTATGACCCTTAGGAAGATAAAATGCCTTTGATTCTTCCATACAATAAGGACACGCAAGGAAGCCGACTGTGGCCTAACCGGAAAGCGTGCCGTAAGCTGGAAAGTCATTGATTGTCCATAAAAGAGCGGCTTTGAGTTGAAAGTTTTGTTTCTTGGACACATCGAAAGTGGGTACACCCACCTCCCACAACTCTTTCAACTCTTCGATAAGAGGTTGTAAGAACACATCCATGTGACTTTAAGGATTATCCGGCCCCGAAACAATCAATGAAAGAAACTTAAATGGTTTCTTCATGCACAACCATGGTAGTAGATTGTACGGAGTGAGAATTACCGGCCAACATGAATAATTTTTCCCAAATTGGCCGTATGGTGTAAAACCATCTGTGCACAACCCAAGTCTAACATTTCGAGGCTCACTAGCAAATTCCGGGAAAATTTTGTCCAAATGCTTCCAAGCCTCACTATCTCTTGGGTGGGCAAATGTCCCTTGTACACGGGGGTTTTCTTCATGCCATCTCATTGCCTCCGCAATATTTCTAGTAGCATAAAGTCGTTGTAATCTTGGACCTATAGGAAAGTAGAATAAGACTTTTTGAGGTATTTTTTTCCCACTTGATGGTGTTGGCTTGTACCTATCTTTGCCACACTTCTTACAATTTATCAAGTGACGCATCTTCTTTCTAAAAGAGCATACACCCGTCTTTACAACAATGAATCTTTTGATAGGGTAGTTGAAGAGATTTGAGCAATTTTTTTGGTGTTATAATAGGTGCGGGTCATCACATTTCCCCGAGGTATAACATCCTCAATCAAGGAAGCAATATTATCTACACATTTGTACGATAAGTTGTGCTAACATTTTATGTTAAAAACCCTTGCAGCTGCTTGTAACACCGACACATCGCTCCCCTCATATAAAGGTCTCACCGCCGCATCTAACATATCAAAAAACTCTTCAATTGAGGGTGTGGAGTTTCTTCCTCATCGATAGGTGGTTCCTCCATATGTTCTAAAGCCGTGTCACCTAAGGCATCTATTACCATCTCTTGATATGGTCCTCTTATGGAAGATTGAGGTGTGTTTGGTACATTGTTTGGTATTTTAAAGGAGAAAGGCTCACCATGACACACTCAATCATAATAATTTCTCGTAAAACCTTTACTAATAAGGTGTTCTTTACCACAAATTCACCCAAGTATTTAAAATTTTTGCACTTTACACATGGACATCTAATTAGTTGTGAATTCCTAAATTCATCTCGAGTTTTAAGATATTCAAGAAAACTATTCACCCCACATACAAACTCATACTTAACCATCTTCCTAGCATCCACTCTTTCATACATCCATTCTCCTTCAACCCTCTTCATTATACATCTATATAAATACATAAATATAACATAATTAGGCAATCCAACAACTAATTGAGACAATCTACATTCTTACTAAATAGGCAATCTAAATACTACTTCTAACTACCAGTTTTAACCAACTAATGAAATTATACTACCAACATAAAATTTCTAACTACCAAATTTAACCAACATTCAATTTCACAACCAAATTCCAACATATATCTAGTTATCTACTACTAAAGACATATATCTACAAAATTACTAACAATTATACTAACAATTATAATTGCAAATGAACACCTCTTGAACATACTAACAATTATATATACTAAAATAATCAAATTTCAATCAATACCAAAATATAATTGCAAATTTACTACACAAATATAGACAGACATCATATACCCATCTTCAACATCTAATCAAATTATAAAAAAAAACCCCAATTTCACTACCCTTAACCCTAACTTAAACAATTCTAAAATTACATTCAATTAACAATAACTAATCAATCCTAACATAAAATTATGTGTAAAATACATATATAAACACTAATAAAACAACACAAAACACAAAAATTAAGTATAAATCATACCTTAATTTACTAACATCTAAACATACTAGCATCAAATTTCAATCAATACCAAAATATAATTGCAAATTTACTACCCAAACATACACATACATCATATACCCAACTTCAACATCTAATCAAATTAAAAACCCCAAATTTAACTTAACCTTAACCCTAACTTAAACAACTCATAATTATATTCAAATAACAACAAATAAACAAATCCTAACATAAAATTAAGGGTAAAACAAACATAAACACAATTAAAACAACTAAAAACACAAGAATGAAGAGAAAATCATACCTTTATCAAATTACTAGAAGAGAGAAGGTGGATGTTGAGAAAGGAGGGGATGGTGGCAGGGCGGCAGGCGACAGGTGGCAGTCGGCTGGGCGGCAGGGGCGGCGGCAGGTGGGGGAAGGAGTGGTGGCAGTCGATTCGTCGGGTTTGGGGATGGTGTTAGAGTGAGAGTGTGTTGTGTTTGGTAAATGAGTTTGGTCATCCTTTTTTTTAATAACAGTGACCGTACCGACCGATTGAAAAAGTAGTCGGTAAGGTCGGGAATATCGGTCGGTAATGTTCAAAATACCGACCGACGTGCTTAAAATACCGACCGATTTCTTTTCGGACGGTACATTACCGACCGAATTACATTTACCGACCGATTTTGGTCGCTAATTCACTTTACCGACCGATTTTTAAAACGGTCGGAATTTACGGTCGGCGCAAGACCTTATTCTTGTTGTGAGGCTCGATCCATGTCATAAAACTTGAGCGTGAAAATTTACTATGTGACTTATTCTTTTAGTTATAGGGGAATGAAAGCAGTTGTATACAACTGATAGTACCGATTTGGAGCTTTATAATAAAGAAGTTGAGCTTATATGTATATTTTATGAATTTAATTGTAAATAATCTATGCGCCTTTATATAAATTTGTTACTCAAAATATTATAATGAAACTCAAAAACAATACATATAAGTCAGTTCATGAATTATACATTAGAGACACTACATCTGATTATGTACATTCTGAGTTTTATGATAAACTTTTTGAGTTTTATTTTAAAGAAATTGATTTTTTACATGTTTACTTAAATATTAAGTTAAAAAAAAATAACATTACTCAAAAACTATACTTATAAATTAAATTAATGTTGAGTTTTTCCATCGAAAAATTATTATATAACTTGTAAGTTGTAAATAGTTGGAAAAAATCTATGTAAACTCAAAAACTAAAAGGGTAAGAGGTAATACATCCGATGAGTAATTTTTTTCCTCATATAAGCTCATATAGATTGTAAAAGCTCGAAAAAAATATATATAAGCTCAATTAGATTGGTATTGGATGTATCATGCTCATATACATCGGGTAGTATGATCTTATTTGTGCATTTTGTTCCCTCTTTCTTTTTCCGGATCGTAAAACATTGACGACGTTTTTCATAAAAAAGACGCATCTTACCCTTACCCCCCTCTCTCTCTACACTAACATTCTCTCAAACTAAAAACTAAAAACTCAACCCGCAAATCTCACTTCCACCACCGCCGCATCCACCACCCTTGCCGCCATTGCTGCCGCCGTCGGAGCCGCCGCCTACCCCCTGCCACCACCTTGCTGCCGGCCGTATTCCGGTGAGTCTTTTTTTTTTTTGAATTTCTTAGATCTATTTAGTTTTTGTTAATTACTTTTTATTTTGGATTTGTTGTTAATTTTTTGTTGTTGTTGGTTGTTTATACTGTAGATTTGTAATTAGTTGTTGTTATTTATGAATTTTTCTTATCCTTTGTTGGTTAGATCTAAGTCCCACAAATTTGATTAGTTAAGTATTAGATTTGTTGTTTGTTGTTGTTTATGTGTTGTTAATTTGTTGTTCTTTGTTAAATAATAGATCCGGTAATAGTCCCACAATTCACGTTTTTTTTTTTTTATTATTTTTTCCTCCAATTCCCACCATGGTTGGACATTCAAAACACACGTCCCACTATGGTGGGATTTCCAAATTGGAAATCCTTCCATGGTTGGGATATTGTGTTTTGAAAATCGTCCATGGGTTGGATTTTTTTATTAAAAGTCCGTTCATGGTTAAATTTTAAAAAAATTATAAGTTGTTGATTAAATTAATTTGTTGGATGAAAATATGTTTTAGGAATGTTATTACCACTAATTTCTACGTTTTCAATTGTCTAATGCAGATGGGAAATCAAGGAAAGAGCGTTATGGTTCCCGAGGATCGTACGGAGAACCGGAGAGTCACGGCTTCTAGTGCACGAAGACCTCGTATTGTCATTTGGTATAGACCTGATCCCGTCGCTAGAGGGATTTAATTATTAAGTTGTTGTTTAGTTTTAATTATTAAGTTGTTGTTTAATTTTAACTATTAAGTTGTTGTCTGCAATCAATGTTGTAACATTATCATCATCAATGCTTTAAGTTGTTGTCTGCACTCAATGTTGCAACATTTTCATTATCAATGTTTAAGTTTTCATTAATAAAGTTGTCAGTTGACTAGTTCAATTAGTCAGAACTTTATTAAAGTTTTCAGTTGACTAGGCCAATCAGTCAGAACTTTATTAAAATTGTCAGTTGACTAGTCCAATCAGTTAGAACTTTAATAAAGTTGTCAGTTGACTATTCCAATCAGTCATACCTTAAATAAAGTTGTTAGTTAATTATTATTAATAAAATAAGATTAACCAAATTACATTACAAATATTCATAAAGCACTCATTAACTAAACTCCTATATTAATAAAGTACGGATTAACCAAATTTCATTAGTGAAAAAGGATAATTACAATAAAGTTTTTAACCAAAACTCAACTTCCTTGCAACTTCATCATCAGTGCTTTCATTTCTTCTTCTCCGACTTCTTCCCGGGGTGGATCCCATGCAAATGTTCTAGTTCTCAATGTTTCTTTGGTAAAAAGTCTCGAGATGAATGACACTCTCGTGTCTGAAGGTAAGCCAAGCGGGAGCATGTGGTGGCATGACAAGATCCTCCGGTGGCCCTCTATTGAATGTAACCGCATCCAATGACTATGGTAGTTTAGAATCCACATAACACCAAACGGTTTTTGAATTGGAATCGAGGCCCTAAGTGGTAAAATTGTCTCACAACTACCGGCCCAAATTTTAACTCTATTCTTGCCACGAAAATGACGATAAAACAAATAGTCTGCAAATGCAAGTAGGTGGTCAACACACATCCAATGTTCCGGACCACATGGAATCTCAAGAAAGAATTCGACACGCCTCAAAGTGGACTCCAGCCCCATCAAACCGGTCGCAGCCAATGGATAAACATCGAACAAGTGAATAAATTTTTGTGCTTTGTCTTTTGAACGTCGCAGCACCATATCTTTCTTTTTCCATTCTATATCGTGATTTTAAACCACACAAAAATTTATCAATAAAAAGAGAGAGTACAAACGATGATTTGAATGGAAAAAGAAAGATATGGTGCTGCGACTGGTTTATCCATTGGCTAGTTATTCACACATGATTTAAACCACACATGATTTCAACGTCGTCGATATTTGAAATCATCTTTTGTACTCTCTCTTTTTATTTGATAAATTTTTGTGTTGTTTAAAATCAATTGAATGTGCGAAAATGTATTTTGTGTAATTCAAATTTATTTGTGTAATTCTTGTAAACAAAAGATAGGGTGGAATTTGGAAATGAAGAATTTGGAGAGAGTGTATTATTGAGTAAACGTACCCATTCAAAAGTGACTTCTAAATATAAATCTTACTCCTATTATTCTTATATCAGATATTTTTCATCAAGTTTTTATTTAGTAGATTAAAATTAGACTTGCAGTTCAAGAAACAAAACCGTCATATATGAATGCCGACCATACAGAAATCGGGAATTTAATAACATGTACACAAAAAGACCACGAACTTTATAACGGTAATAACTGAAATCACATAACAATATGTTCTCAAAGCTGAAAATAAGAATAGTCAAATACAGTGGATCACATGTGACCACATGATTCTTGTACAAGCTCGATGCGACAATCGGGCTATGCCAGTCAACTTAAAGGAAAATTAATTCGATGGAATTTCTTACCTTCACGAGTTCACGTGATTTTATTGGAGTTTGAAAAGTACTAACTTCGTATCGATTAATTATTGTTTTATTTCTTATTAGGTTATGTCAGTAAATTGTTATTTTTTTTTATATGATGAAAATATTGTATAAGTAATTTGATAACCTAATAGGACTGTTGTCCACTTGTCATACACTAAGTGGAACCACAGATGTTCCCCTACTATTTCCTTGGCCGTTGTACCAAAATTAAAGGATGATAACTGACCGAAACGAAGGGAGTAATAGTGTTTTCTTGGACTTATTTTTACTTTACTTGTATAAAAAACTCTCATTAAATACGGACACTATCCGACGCAAGTTAAAGACGGATAATGCCCCTCTCATAATATGCAAGTGAGAGGACAAGTGGGGGGCAAATGGTGCCCCCCACTTGCCCTCGCACTTGCATATTGTGAGAGGATTATTATCCATCTTCATCTTATGACGGATCGTGTCCACTTTCAGTGAGACTAGTTGTACTTATTTTTACTGAACTTTTCTGAATTTAACTTATATTTGTTAAAACTTAACTTATTTTTGCTTAATTTTTCTAAATTTACTTTTGGTGAACTTAACATATTTGAGCTTAACGATTTTGAACTAAATGAATATTGCTAAGGGAGTGTGATTTCAGATAGTATTTAGGCTGCCCACTAATTTCTTGTAAATAATAATAATAATAATAATAATAATAATAATAATAATAATAAGAGGGAGAGGGAGAGGGAGAGGGAGAGCGATTGTAGAGGAGATTGAGCAGAGGGGTTTAGGGAAAGCCTTGTTGCAAGAATTCATCATCTTGTCGGCCGCCCATTCAAACCGGCCATCCAAACCACACGTCCTTTGTCGTGGTGTGGTTGTTAGTGGCGTGTTTTGTTGACAACGTCGGCATCGATCGTAATTGAAAGGTGTCGGAGCATGCCTTGCTTTGGGGTTTTGGCCGGAGGCCGCTGATTCTCGTCAGGAGTCTGGTCTTACCCCGTCGTTGGCACTCAGGTTAGATTCGAGGGGGACTTTGTAGTAGGGCACGTCGCTACCCTTATGTGTGGTTGTTTCTTTGTTTTTTTTTCCCTGTTTCTGGGGTTGTTTGTATGGTGGTTGCCGGTTGGTTCTAGGCCTGGGTTGTGGGGCTGCTCATAGGTCTTTTTGGCTGTCGCATTGGCTGGTCTTCCCTCTGGTGGCTGCAGCTAGTAGGCATGATTGGTTTGTTTTCTTTTTCATGGGCAGTGCTTGTGGTTCACGTCGGTTCTTTTCTCCGGCCTGGTGGACTGCCCCTTGCTCAGAGTCGCACTGTGAAATCCATCCCTCCTCGGTGTCGTCTTGGGTGTTTTCGGGTCCTTCAGGGGGATTTTGATGCTGTGGTTGGCTCCTCGGGTGACCTTTCCTGCTGCATTAACTTTCTTGTGTTGCCTCTTTGTATTCTTAAGACCTTCTCCCCTAGAAGTAATCTTAAGCGCAAGTCTGTTGTCAAGCGTCACCGTAAAGAGGAGAGTATTTCTAGTGCCAATTGTACTTGGGGTGTGCCTGGTGGTAATTTATAGCTTTTGTGAGAGACTATGGCTGAGGTATCTCCCTTTTTCGTTGTGGACAAGGATCTTGACACGAGCGAGCTTAATATTCGACAGTGTAGGCGGAAGGTTTGTGACGGTCATTATGATGCTGATGTTCGTGTACTTTATTCCTCTGGCATTGCTCCTTATAATGTTGGCACTTTAGAGGCTTTGAAAACTAAGCACCCAATCGTTGTCCTCCTATCTTACTGCCTTTATACGTTGATCACCATCCCCTAATTACGCCCTCGATTGATGTTTTGGACATAGTTAGAAGTTTTCCGAGTGGTACTTCTTGTGAGACTGACAATTTCGTGCCCAACCCCTTTTGGATTGTTTGAATGGAGCCGTTGTTTCTCTCTTTGATGACTTGATCGCCTCTATCTATGGGGGCGGTTAACCTTTTTGTTAAGGGCATATGTCCGCAGGTTCTAGGTAAGTACATTGCTAGTGCTATGCTCACCCCGCTTGTTAAACCAGGCGGCGGTATTCGTCCTATTGCTATGGGTACGGTTTGGAGATGCTTTGTCTCTAAGGTTGGTGCTTTTTTATTGACCCCTCGCTGTCTGGCTATTTTGATAGCCTCCAATATAGGATCGGGGTATCCGGTGGAGGAGAGGCTATTTTATATGCCTTGAAACGGTTTGTTGAGGATCGTGCCACTGACGTGGGCCTTTCCATGCTGTTGGCATAATTCCATAATGCTTTACTTTGGTCTACCGTGAGATATGTTGTGCGAGGTTCGTCGTCATTGTCATGTTCTCTCCCGTTGGGTTGAGTTTTGCTATTCTAGTCCTGCCAGGCTTTATTATAGGGAGCACAGCTTATGGTCTAGTCAGGAAGTTCAGCAGGGTGACCCTTTGGGTCCTTTGCTTTTTGCTTTGGTGTTGCAACCTTTGGTTTGTAAGATCAGGGACTATTTTGACGATGGCACTATTGTCGCTGACACCGTGGTAGTAAGGAAAGTTCAAGAGGTGAATATGGAGGATGGTCCTCGATCGGATTCTGTTACTCGGATTGATGATCCGCAATGTGAGTTGTTGTTACTCCGCGCTTACACTTGCATTTCTAAGCTTTATTTTGCTTTACGTACTTGTCCCGTGGTGTTTTTGAGTCGGTCTCGCTTTCCTTTGATATGGCCCTTCGTTCTAGCTTAGAACGTATTGTTATTGCTTCTGGACCTGGTTTTGGGGACTGGCAGTGACGGCCTCCGACCCTCCCATTTTCTTTTGGGGGCTTTGTGTTTACGCGGCTGGTGATGTCATGCACTATGCTTCTCTAGCTTCTCGCTTGCAGTCCGTTGAGTTACGGGCTAAGCTCATTCGGCCTTCTGATGTCATAACCCCTGGACCTACCTTTGATGCAGCGTTGAGAGTATTTACTAAGATTACGGGTTCTGACCTTCTGCCTAATCCTTGTGAGAACGCTGCCCCCAGAATTATGAAGAAATTGGCAAACATTTATTTCACAAAGGTTGATATTTCAGCAGAATAGGTTTTCTCCTTGACCCCTCTACAGTTAGCTTTGCGAAAATATCAGTAGGGCGATCACACTTTTGATTGGCTGCGTGCGGTTCCTATTTCCGGGTTAGGCCAGACTATGAATGAGAGGACTTACCGTTGTGTGCTTAGCTATCGGCTCGGTATTCCATGATTTTCAATGTCTAGGCATGTCCTGCTTGTTCCAGGGTCTTTGAAAGGGAAATCTTTGGCGATCATGATACGTCTTTTGCTAGTACCATTGGTATTAAGCACTGACAAAACCGTGTTCGTGACACCCTCTTGGATATCTGCTTCCGGTCGGGGATTTCTGCTGGTAAGGAGTTAAATAATAATAACAATAATTGTTACAGGAGGTTCTATCCCAATGGGTCGGGTTTTGTTATTCTAGTCTTGCTCGATTGTATTCTGGGGAACATAGTTTATGGTCCTGTCAGGTGGTTCAGCAGGGTGACCCTTTAGGCCCTATGCTTTTTGCTTTGGTTTTACATCCCTTGGTGTGCAAGATCAGAGACTCATTTGACCTAAGTCTGCAGGCTTGGTACTTAGATGAGCCTTCGGAGGACCCCAAGAGTCGGCATCCTTGTGTTTTTCCCCCCTCTATTGCTCGGCCTTTGCGTGGTGTCACAGTACTGGGTGAGCCTGTTATTGTGTGCCCTGTTTTTAGCACTGACATTCTGGCAAAGAGAATAACTACGACTGTAACACCCTCATCTACCAAGGATCCTTACAAGACCTCCTTAGTAAATCGGGATGCTGCCATCTCGGTTGCCCGAGGTAGTATATATAATCAAACAATAACGAAACAATACTTTATTACGTAATAGTTTAAATACTGGTTACAATGTCTCAAATCAAACTGAAGCTGTCTAAAACAAAATATCATACCAACGAAAATATAAAGTGATAGACTGAATAATCTAAGCAATGCGGAAGCTAAGACTCGTCAGCATCAATCCCAACAAATTCCCAAGCGATCTGAAACAGAAAACCAGCTAGACACCTACTCGTCATTTCCTTATGGATCACAATAGTTTTGGAAAACATTAATGGGATCAGTACCGTCATATATCAATCAACGTATAAGACAATAAAAATAGCAATATGTAACCATCCGTCAACCACCAACAACACCATCAAGTACCAGTTCCCGGACGCCCACCACAGCGGTAACCCTAGCAGCATTAGGCTGAAGACCTGACCTGCAAACCACCTATTGATGCCAGACCGCAACACTGAACATCCAATTTCCCTCTTGCCGTAGCAAGAGACCCGGAACATTAATGTGCACATCCCCATCGTGGCGCGAACTCGGGGTGTGGTTTTTCTCCCGTCGGACCACCAAAATAGTAACCAAGTATCACAACTCCAAACTCCGAACCGCCATCATCATCACCATCACAACGATCATAATCACCAACACCAACAAACAACAACAATCATAATAAAAATCTTATCACATTTAACAACATACAAAAGTACCGAGTAGGGAAACCCTACCTGTATGCAAATCCGCAAGCAATGAATCACAAATATTACTTCTTTCTCTATGACTTCTCTTCCTAAACAATCAATTAATATTACAATCAATAACTATTAAATCCCCCCTTTCCCCAATCCAATTAGGCTTCTACACTGCCCATAATGATTATTAAACATGTCGAAAAGATTACTTACCAATGATATCAACACACAAGACAACATCCGATTGAACACCGAGCCTTGAGATGATTAAAAGTGATTAAGAGGTTTTAGGAAGAGTTTAAAAGTTTTAGGGTTAATTATGAATATTAACCTGACGAAATTAATTTATACCGTCTAATTATCTTTAATCAAACTGCACGACAAAACCCGTCAGGCCGATACACTCGGTCAAGTGCAAGAAACACTCAATCGAGTGCACTGCAGTCGGTCAAGTGCACACTACACTCGGCCGAGTGCCACCTAGGCAGAAGGCTGCCTAGCTGACACTGATGCCTCACTCGGTCGAATACACCCTACGCGGCAGAGTACCCACTCCACTCGGCCGAGTGACCCCTACTCGATCGAGTGCCAGGAAGTCAGAATACGAAGTATTACAGTCTTCCCCCTTAAGAACGAACTTAGTCCTCGAAGTTCACAACTCAACAATCGCTACAACAACGACACAAGGACTCTACCAATAACTCTCCTCACTATCACATATCCACTTAAAACAAAACTAAATCAAAGTCTCCATCAACATACTAGGATCAATAATAAAGCAAAAGTCTTAATACACTAATACGAATTATTAAATTCTTCCCTCCTTAAAAATGAACTTCGTCCTCGAAGATCACACCCTCATTACAAACAAAAGTAACCAAGCATTCAAGCTAACACTAGCATCATCATATACTAAAGGAACCCTCAAAAACTATCACAATCCGATACAACATCCTAATCTAAAATTCCAACAATACATACATCGGCCCTTACCACATAAAAATTCCTCCACAAGACATTCAAACTAACACTCACCAACACTCTTCCTTAAGTAATACCACAACACCCACAACATCACACAGCACACATAGCACACACAACTCTTCACCCCACACAAGGCACACATCTTCTTTCACCTCATAACCTTTCCTTACACTAACACACGTACATCACTAAACTAACTCATCACCACCATACTCAACATTAATAAATCCAAACTTGTCGTCATTGTCTATGCTAACATACGATGTTATAATTCTACCCCCCCTTAAAATGAACTTTGTCCCCAAAGTTTTCTCATACCAATACTATTAATATTATTACTATCATCCATTCTGACCACCCTCCAAATACTTCTATTCCTTCACATAAACAAAACCGATCATCACTAATTAACTAATATGACAACTCTACATCCATGCCTGTAATAATACTACCTCAACCTAATCCTCTCAAAACGCTGATATTCCCCCTAAGCCAACTCTTCGTTATACTCTTACCTATTTCCTTTATTTGCATCATCCCGTCTTACCAATATCGCTTAATACCCTAACACCAATACCGCCAAATATACCACAATCCCAACACCATTCATCTCTCATATCACCTCGAATCCATCTAAAAATTCTCAACACGAAACCTTAGATCAATCATTTACCAAGATTACCTATAACATCGTTTAAAATTCTCGCCCTATCTGAACCAAATAACACCCAACCTAGAACTATCGTCCACCCAAGACCCTAAAATTGACCCTCATTGCCAATAAATTCATCCAGTCAAACATGGTACCCTCTAACATCATATACCTATAACTCCTCGAAATGATAATGAACTGCTTGCAACCTCAAGCACATCACAATCAAATTTCACGACCTCCTCATACCCACTAAGTCAAAACATTCAGGTTCACATGCGGAAATACCCCAACAACCAAGCCTCTCACCCAAAATCTAAAAGACCAAGGATCCCCAACAATAGCTACTAAAAATTCTTCACCAATTAAACTCTACTCTTAAACCCACAAAACAACAACTAACGAAACGACAACAATGAAAATACGACCTCCATAAATATACCCAACACATAAATACTGTAACCTCTCACAATTTGATACTCTAACTAACTCACAGAGACTCCCATCGACACATGACAGACATAAAAGACCACCAAACGAATGACAACATTACACAACATAAGACTATACAAACCATGATAAAGATAACTTAACTCGACACACACATACTACCAATACTTCCCCCAACACTTGACTCTAAGCGCTATACGGAAACACTCATATCTCAGTCTACTAACCCATCATACGAGTAACAAGTTAATAATACATAGGTAATCCTAAAATGAAATCTAGGTTCCAATATATCCCAAATGTCATTCTGAGATCCACGCAACTATGGCACATTAATTACTCTCCTTTTGCTCACAAATCTACATTCTTGCCACCCAATGCGGCAAAGGTACAAACCAGCAACACAACCAATTAGGAATTACCACCTCGACACCTCACATTCTCATACTAACATGAAGACAAACCGCAAAACCATTACACTTGAAACTACCTCCACACTCAACTATAACATTTATCGAATAATACTATACCTTCGCATTACTTCCTCAACTCAACCATAAAAAGTCCTCCTCCATTAATGTCTCTTTCCCCGCAAAGCGACTCACAAAATACCAAGACTAATAACTCGGAATAGCTACCAATTACAATTATAATAAGCTCTCATTCATTCTTTAATTCAACATTCTCATGCAATATTCCAACATAGGCCAACAATATTATCTAGATATCTGTTCGTAATCCCACATTTGAATCTCTTATCTCCCAATTACTTCTCCCTAAAATTTCAAACGACCCAATTCTATTATAGGAATATTCGATTCATATACCACCAAATGCGCATACATCTCACATAAATCACTCTTGCAGTACTTCTGAAGTCATAAACGATTCCATTAAAAATTTTACACACTCTCTTTGATTATTATCCGACAATTTTCCACAAAAGATTGTCTACTAATATATATCATATTATTTCATCACTAAAATCCTCATAATCTCGTTTGAAAAAAATTCCATCTTTCCTCAACTCTTTCTTACCAAACTATGTTCTTTACATCCTTAACACTTACCTCAAGATATGTTCCTCCAAATACCCCTTCTCTAACTTGCCCCCATTACAACTCAGATAATCCCAATGCAAATCATTTCACGACTCATAAATATCTTTCTATTTACACTTTTCTATTGCCTCTACTAATCTTTGCTTTACCACTTCGCTATTTATACTTCTTGCAATTTTCACTCACCACAATTGCTCATCATCTCAAAGATTCGCTCTCACTATCTAGTCTTCCAATAATGCGACTGGCTCCTTAGTACATCAAGGTCCCAAATTCAATAACGCGTCGCCATAATTTTCTAATCATACGCAATATTAATTTCTCTTATCACACTATTTTCCTTCTTCGCTACTAATACGCCCAAACAAACAACGATACTCATCATATATTGTTATTATCCATCTTTAGCATACCTCAAAACCATGGTTGCCTCATACAATACTTCCCATAATATTTCATCTCCACAATTGTCTCTTAGTGATCCGGATTTCCACCAAAACAATAACATCCAAGTCCTAATTACACATCAAGCAGACTAAGCTCTCGAGGTGCCATCATCATTATATTCTTCTATATCGATCGTCATCGCATATATCCCTAATCAACTCAAACATTCCCATTTTTCCTTTATATCATAAACATAGTCCCTATAACCATTCATATTTCTCTTTTCAATCCCCAATTCATACATTACCATTCTCACGCTATCATTTGATCATATAAACACACATGCCTCTATATATTTCTCTAACACACAACATTATTACACATCTCACATCACAAAACCGATTTTCTCTCTCTCTCTCTCTCTCTCTCTCTCTCTCTCTCTCTCTCTATCTCTCTCTCTCTCTCTCTCTCTCTCTCTCTCATACAAGGCTCATCAATATATCCGTCCTAACCATATATAACCACACGCATTTCTCACAAAACAATAAAATCATGGGGAACATTATTCACTTATAGAATCCGTCAAACTCACTCCCTTACACATATTCAAAATATGGAACAACTTATTACATAACTTAACACAACAATACATTGACTTAAAAATTTCACAATTCATCCGCTGTGGCGAAGCCACTCGGTCGAGTACAACAAACTCGGTCGAATACAAGACACTCGGTCGAGTACGCACTCTACTCGGTCGAATACAACGCACTCGGTCGAGAACACACTATACTCAGTCAAGTACACGCTCTTGTAACCATCCAGAAGTAAAACTTTAGACAATCAATTGAATGCAAAATGCACTCGGTCGCATACCCTGGACTCGGTCGAGTATGACGGATTTCTCAGAATGACAATTGTTTGTAAAACGAACATATCTCCCTTAATTCTTGGTCGTTTTTGGCTCATGACCTACCGTTAGAACCATAACAGGATAAGCTATCACCTTCACTTGAAATTAGAATAATATCATTACTAGAACTCAAGTTAGGAAAGTTTAAAGACAAACCTTCTATAATCAAACTTCATACAATTCAATATTATTGTTACCAAACAAATTACCACTCTTCAACATACCTCATATCAAATAAAAGACCATAATTCACAACCATTTACAGGTTCACATCATCTCAACATATAAATATCACACAATCATATTCCCTTCAAATATGTCATTCTCCTCATTCCTCAACATTCCGTCGCAATATGCATATACGTCATCGATGTAAATTATACCACATAACATTATCATGCCGGACTTTCATTAGCCATACACAAGTAACACATAACACGTAGTATATCCCCAAAAAATCCTCGTAGTGACCGACTAAGAGTTGTGAGGGCAAGTTTGCGATTTTAGGACGTCTCCCAAATCTTTGGGGTAGCTCCAAACAACTCCTAGCCGGGTTCATTTTATTTGACTCTCCTACGTTCATTAGGTTCATTGGTTTTTGGTTCCAAATCGTCGCTCTGATACCACTTTGTAACACCACCATCTACCAAAGAGCCTTACAATACCTCCTTAGTAAATCGAGATGCTACTATCTCGGTTGCCCGAGGTAATACATATTAAACAGACAATAACAAAACATTACTTTATTACGTAATAGTTTAAATACTGGTTACAATGTCTCAACTAAAACAATAATTGTCTTAAAAAATATCAAACCAACGGAAATGTAAAGTGACAGTCTAAATAATCTGAGCAATGCGGAAGCTAACACTCTTCAGCATCGATCCCATCAAGTTCCCAAGCGTGCTGAAACAGAATACCTGCTAGACACCTGCTCACCCTTCCCCAATAGGTCACAGCTGTTTGGAAAACATTAACGGGGTCAGGAATGTCATACATCAATAAATGTATAAGAAATTAATAATAGCAATATTTAACCATCCGTCAACAATCAACAACACCATCAAGTACCAGTAATTGGAGGCCGACCGCAGCGGTAACCCCAACAACATCAGGTTGCAGACCTGACCTGCTAACCACCTATTGATTCCAAACCACAGCACTGGACAAGAACTTCCCTCTTGTCGTAGCAAGAGACCCGGAACATTAATGTTCACATCCCCCTCGTGGCGGGAGAGGCGAACTCGGGGTGTGGTGCGTCTCCCGTCGGACCACCAAAAAATTAACCAAGTAACACAACTCCAAACTCCGAACCGCCATCATTATCACCATCAAAACGATCACAATCACCAACACCAACAAACAACAACATTCATAACAACAATCTTATCACCATTTAAAAACATACAAAAGTACCCATAATGATTTTTAAACATAGAGCTTATGGATTCCCTCGCGTGGATTGAGGACCTGCAGTGTGAGTTGCTTTTCCTTCACGCTTGTAATGGTAGTTCCAAACTCTATTTTTCTTTGGGTACTTGTTCCCCACTTTCCTTTGGGTGGGCCCAGCTTTCTTTGGATGCGATACTTCGTTTTAGCTTGGAACGTATTGTCACTGCGTCTAGGCCTAGTTTCGGGGATTGGTAGTGGCGAGTTGACACCCTCCCTTTTCATTTTGGAGGACTCGGGGTTTATATTGTTTGGGATTTTCTACATTATGGTTTTGTGGCATCTCATTTGTAGTATGCTGATTTGCAAGCTAAGCTCCTCCGTTTTTCCAATATCATTGTTGCTGGCCCTAATTTTGATGATGCTCTGCATATTTTCAATTAAGTCACGGGTTATGATCATTTACGTGACCCTAGTGAAGTTGTTGCCCCAAAACTTATGAAGCAATTGGCAGATATATATTTCACGAAGTTTGTCGCTACATCGGACTTTGTTTTCTCTTTGACTCCGCGACATGTGGCTTTACGGAAGTCTCAATAAGGTGCCCACTCCTCTGATTGGTTGCGAGCAGTTCCTATTTTTGGGTTAGGGCAAACTATGAATGGGAGGACTTACCGTAATGTTCTTAGTTATTGACTTGGTGTTGTGTTGTTCGTGGTGTCTAGGGCTTGGCCTGCTTGTTCTCGGGTCTTTGATGGGGAACTTTATGGTGATCATGCTCTGTCTTGTGCTGGTATTGTGGGCATTAAGCATCGACATAACCTAGTTCGCGACACTCTTTTGGATATCTGGTTCCGGTCTTGGATTTCTGCTAGTAAGGAGCTTGACATTGGTTTGGTTGATGGGCATGATAAGCCTCTTTGTCCGGCAAATTTTTTAATTTATTCATGGGACAGAGGGTGAGATGTGGGTATCGATCTGACGGGGTATTCTCCCTTGACTCAATTTGGGATGTTTGATTTTGTGTCTGGTCGTGTTGTCGCTGATGCTGCTCAGCGTAAGTAAGCCAAGTATAGGGATTCGTCCATAACGGCGGGTTACGGTTTTCTACCTTACTCATTTTCTTTGCTAAGGGACCTACATGTGAATGTTGTTGCCTTACTTAAGCAGATTCGGAAATTCTCTGTGTCTAAGGTGTCGGGGCTCGAGTTGCCGCTTACATTTTTACTAGACTTACCTTTGTTGTTGCTAAGGGAGTGGAAGCCAAGATACAACCTCGGCTGCCCACTAATTTAATGTAAACTTGTTATTCTTAATAAAAGTTGCATTAAAAAAAAGAATAATAATAATACTGATAATAATAATAATGATAATAATAATAACAACAACAATAATAATAATAATAATAATAATAACAATAATAATAATAACAATAATAATAATAACAATAATAATAATAATAATAATAATAATAATAATAATAATAATAATAATAATAATAATAATAATAATAATAATAATAATAATAATAATTGAATGTGATTAGTGTTTTGCTTGTTGTTGCACGTATTGCATCATGTATTTTTTGGTTTGGTTCCATTGTCCTTTCTCGTGTATTTATGAGTGTCCGGATGGTCGTGGTAGGGGCCTTACTAAGGCCGCCTGGCAAAATCATTTTCAGGATCGATATTGTATTGATGGTGCTCCGGGTCTGACGCGTCAAACTCTTACTGATAGTCTGACGGTTTTCTCTAATGCCGAGATTACTTTGAAGCGGATGGGGCTTTGGTTGTGTGGGGAGTGCTTTAAAACCCATACATTTCGCTCTAGGTGTCGACATGGTCGGGGTGACATAGTTCCGCCTCCTTATTGTGGCGATGGCATCGTTAGCTTTCTTATTCATGGTATCCCTAGACCTCCGGCTCCGTTTCCCTCGAATCTTTCGTCTGATGATGGGGTTGAGATTGTTCAGTGGTCCGTGTCTTCGCTTGATCGTTTGTTTTCCTTGGGCCTTCGCACCGTGAAATATATTCCTTCTAAGTGTCGTCTTGGGTTTGCTCGGGTTATGAAGGGGGTCTTGGATGATGTGGTTGACTCTCCTGGTGACCTCTCCTGCCGGGTCCGTTTGCTTGTGTTTTCTCTTTATCTGCTTAAGACCTTCGTTCCTAGGAGTAATCTTGAGTGTAGGACTGCTGTTAGGCGACAACGTCAGGAGGAGAGTATTACCAGGGCTATTCTTGCTTGGGGGGTTCCTAGAGGGGGTTTGCAGCTTTTGCAGGAGTGTTTGGATGAGGTTCCTCCTTCGTTTTCTGTGGAGGAGGATCTGGATTTGATAGAGCTAAACCTTCGCCAGTGTCGGCGAAATATTTGTGATGGTCACTATTCTGCTGCTGTTAGGGTGCTTTCTTCCTCTGGCGTCGCCCCATACAGTGATGCCACTCTTGGTGCTTTGCGAGATAAGCATCATGTCACCCCATCTCCTTCATTGCCTCCTTTGCCTGTGGATCATCATTCTCTTGTTGCCTCTTCGGCAGTGATTTTAGATATGATTCGTGGTTTCCCGTGTGGCACTTCTTGCGGGAGGGATGGGCTTCGTGCCCAACACCTTATGGACTGTTTGAGTGGTGCTGCCGTGGCTGTCTCTGATGATTTGATCGCTTCTGTTAGTAGGGTGGTTAATCTTTTTTTTGAGGGCCGGTGCCATGTAACCCTTGGTGAGTACATTGCCAGTGCTCCGCTTACGCCGCTTGCTAAACCGGGCGGGGGTGTTCGTCCTATGTTGTTGGCACTGTCTGGAGACGTCTTGTCTCTAAGGTTGGTGCTTGTTTGGTTGGTCCTTCTTTGTCTACTTATTTTGCTGGCCTTCAGTTTGGGGTTGGGGTGTCCAGTGGAGGAGAGGCTATCTTGCATGCCTTGAATCGGCTCATTGAGGCCCGTGGTGGTGATGTGGGATTGTCTATGTTGCTAGTTGATTTCCAGAATGCTTTTAACCTTGTTGATCGTGGAACTATGCTACAGGAAGTCTGTCGTCGTTGTCCGGTTCTTTCCCGTTGGGTGGAGTTTTGTTACACTAGCCCTGCTCGTCTTTATTATGGGGAGCATTGCTTGTGGTCTTGTCAGGGTGTTCAACAGGGTGATCTCTTAGGCCCTTTGCTTTTCGCTTTGGTTTCGCACCCCTTAGTGTGTAAAATCTGGGACTCTTTTGATCTTACTATGCAGGCCTGGTATTTGGATGATGGGACTATGGTTGGGGACACTTTGGAGGTGGGGGTTGTTTTAGATTTGATTATGGTAGATGGGACTCATTTTGGTCTCCATCTTAATGTGGCTAAGACTGAGGTCTTTTGGCCTATTGAGGATCCTCGGAGTCGGCTTCCCGATGTTTTCCCCCCTACTATTGCTCGGCCCTTGCGTGGTGTCTCTGTTTTGGGTGGACCTGTTAGTACTTGTCCTATTTTTGGCAGTGACCTTGTGGAGAGGAGAGTGACTAAGAACATTGAGCTTATGGACTTAGTCGCGAGGATTGAGGTCCCGCAATACGAGTTGCTTTAGCTTCGTGCTTGTACTGGTATTTCTAAGCTCTATGTTTCTCTTCGTACTTGCTCCCCGGGAGTCTTTGGGTCTGTCTATCTTCGCTTTGATGCAGCCCTTCGTTCTAGCTTGGAACGTATTGTCACCGCGTCTAGGCCTGGTTTTGGGGATTGGCAGTGGCACCTTGCCACTTTCCCTTTTCAGTTGGGTGGGCTCGGTGTTTATGCTGCGGGGGATGTTTTACATTATGCTTTTCTGGCTTCCCGTTTGCAGTCTATAGTTTTGAAGGCTACGCTCTTACTGCCTTCTGGTATTGTAGATGCTGGTCCTACTTTTGACGATGCCTTACGGGTGTTTTCGGAGGTTCCAGGTTCTGATTTTTTATGTGATCCTAGTGAAATTGCTGCCCCTAAACTTATGAACGAATTGGTAGATATATATTTCGCGACAGTTGCTACTTCTTCAGAATCTGTTTTCTCTTTGACACCGCGTCAGCTTGCGTTGTGGAAGTCTCAGCAGGGTTCCCACTCCTCTGATTGGTTGCGTGCGGTTCCTATCTCTGGGTTGGGTTAGACTATGAACAGGAGGACTTACCGTAGTGTGCTGGGGTATCGACTAGGTGTCCCGTTATTCACGATATCTAGGCCTTGTCCTGCTTGCTCTCGGGTTTTTGATGGTGATGTGTATGGCGACCAAACTATTTCTTGTACTGGTACTGTACGGGTTAAGCATCGGTATAACCTCGTTCGTGACACCTGATTCGACATCTGGTATAGGTCTGGTATTTCTACGGGCAAGGAGGTTGATATCGGTTTGGTTGACGGGCATGGCGGATCTCTTCGTCCTGCGGATTCACTACTTTATTCCTGGGATAGAGGGCGTGATGTGTGTGTTGATTTGATAGGGTCTTCCCCCTTGACTTAGACTAGGATGTCCGATTTTTTGTCGGGACGGGTTGTCGATGATGCTGCTCAGCGCAAATGTGCTAAGTATGAGGATTTATGCGCGACTGCTGTCTATGGTTTCCTACCCTTCTCTTTCTCTTCGCTTGGAGAGCTGGGCTCAGATGCTGTTGACTTGCTCAAGCGGATCAAGAATTTCTCGGTATCTCATGGATGGCCGCTTATATCTTTACTAGACTTAGTTTGTCTATAGCTAAGGGGGTTGGGGCCCAGATTGTCTCTCGGCTCCCCACCAACTTCTTGTAAACTTTACATTTTATTTTAATGAAAGCTGCGCGCATCTATTATTATTATTATTATTATTATTATTATTATTATTATTATTATTATTATTATTATTATTATTATTATTATTACTACTATTACTATTACTATTATTATTATTATTATTATTATTATAATTATTATTATTATTTTTATTATTATTATTATTATTATTATTATTATTATTATTATTATTATTATTATTATTATTATTACTATTATTATTACTATTACTATTACTATTACTATTACTATTACTATTACTATTACTATTACTATTACTATTACTATTACTATTACTATTACTATTACTATTACTACTATTACTACTATTACTATTATTACTATTATTATTATTATTATTATTATTATTATTATTATTTCTATTATTACTATTATTACTATTATTACTATTATTAATATTATTATAATTATTATTATTGGTGGTGCGTTTCGGTATTTTTGGTGGTGCGAGTTTGTGGGTTCGTTTTCTAGCCGCTGCCGGTAGCGGATCCCTGCCTTCCCGGGGATGCGACGCCTGCCAGTTCTCACTTAGACCGCATTCGTTTGTTGTTGCGGGTTGAAGTTTGTGGGTTGCGTGTGTGGTATGTGGGATCGTGGCAGTCGTCTGGTGGTTTATGGGTTACCTGGTGGTCGCCGTCATTCCCTCGACGCCGTTGGTCGTCTCCTGTTTTGTGTCGTCGCATGTCGACAGTCGCGGCCGCTCGTCTGTGTCCAGTGGCTGTTTTCGGGTTTTTGGGTTTACGGTTCGCTGTCGTGGTAGCTACGCTCACGCAGATGTTTGTTCCCACCGTCCCACCACGTGTTTCGGCCTGTTTACAGGTGTGTGATGTTCCTTTTGCTAGCGGGTTGTGTGTGTCGGCCACCTGCTGATCGGCCTCTGGTTGGTTGACGTTTGTTGTGGTTATTCTTTAGAGTTTTTCTTTTGTTTGCTAGTGCCTTCTATGCACTTTCATGCATGTATGTGTCGTTAGTGATTATTTTTGGTTTGATTTTCTGGTTCCATTTTTGACATACCCGTTTTAGTACAGTTTCATTGTCTTTTTTCGTGTATTCATGAGTGTCCGTATGGTCGTGGTAAGGGCTTTACTAAGGCCACCTGGCAAAAGCATTTTCGGGATCGATATTGTATTGCTGGTGCTATGGATCTTACGCGTCAAACTCTTAGTGATATTCTGATGGTTTTTTCTAATGCCGAGATTACTTTGAAGCAGATGGGGCTTTGGTTGTGTGGGGACTGCTTTAAAACCCATACTTTTCGCTCTAGGTGTCGGCATTGTCTGGGTGATTTTGTTGCGCCTCCAAATTGTGGTGATGGCATCGTTAGCTTTATTATTCATGGTATTCCTAGACCTCCGTCTTTGTCTCACTCGGTTCTTTTATCTGAGGATGGGGTTGAGCTTGTTCAGTGGTCTGTATCTTCGCTTGATCGTTTATTTTCTTTCAACCTTCGCACCGTGAAATCTATTCATCGTAAGTGTCGTCTTGGGCTTGCTCGGGTTTTGAAGAGTTTTGGATGATGTGGCTTACTCTCCTGGTGACCTCTCCTGATGGGTTCGTTTGCTTGTGTTTCCTCTTTGTCTACTTAAGACCTTCATTCCTAGGAGTAATCTTGAGAGTAGGACTGTTGTTAGGCGATATCGTCAAGAGGAGAGTATTAGCAAGGCTAATCTTGCTTAGGGAGTGCCTGGAGGGGGTTTGCAGCTTTTGCAGAAGTGTTTGGCTGAGGTTCCTCCTTCGTTTCATGTGGAGGAGGATATGGATTTGAGTGAGCTTAACCTCCGCCAGTGTCGGCGGAAGATTTGTGATGGTCATTATACTGCTGTTGTTAGGGTGCTTTCTTCCTCTGGTGTTGCCACCTACTCTGATGCCACTCTTGGTGCTTTGCGAGAGAAGCATCATGTCGCCCCATCTCCTTCATTGCCTCCTTTGCCTGTGAATCATCATTCTCTTGTTGCCTCTTCCTCAGATATTGCCCCTTATTCTGATGTCAGTCTTGTGGCCTTGCGGTATAAGCACTCTATAGCCCCATCTTCTATCTTGCCGCCTTTGCATGCTTATTGCCATCCTCTCGTTGCCTCTACGACTGTTGTTCTAAATATAATTCGGATTTTCCCGCATGGCACGTCATTTGGGAGGGATGGATTTCGTGCTCATCATCTTGTGGATTGTTTGGGTGAAGCTGTTATTGTTTTTTTGGATGATTTGACCGCCTCTATTACTCAGTTGGTGAATCTTTTCCTTGAGGGCCGCTGTCGTCCTGCACTAGGTGAGTACAATGTTAGTGCCCCGCTCACGCCGCTTGTTAAACCAGGCGGTGGTATACGTCCTATTATTGTTAGCACTGTTTGGAGACGAATTGTCTTGAAGGTCTGTACCTATTTGGTCAGTCCTTCTTTATCTGGTTATTTTGCAGGTCTTCAGTTTGAAGTCGGGGTATCCAGTGGAGGAGAGGCTATTCTTCATGCCTTGAATCGTATCATTGAGGCTCGTGGTGGTGATATAAATCTTTATATGTTATTGGTCGACTTCCAGGATCCCTTTAACTTGGTTGATCGTGTGAACATGTTACAAGAAGTTCGCTGTCCCTACCCGGTTCAATTCCGATGGGTCGAGTTTTTTTATTCTAGTCGTGCTCGACTGTATTATGGGGAACATAG
This sequence comes from Heliosperma pusillum, assembly GCA_022085475.1. NCBI lineage: Eukaryota > Viridiplantae > Streptophyta > Magnoliopsida > Caryophyllales > Caryophyllaceae > Heliosperma > Heliosperma pusillum. The sequence continues at coordinate 26,670 of JAIUZE010071349.1, read as the reverse complement.
TTTATGGTCCTGTCGGGGGGTTCAACATGGAGATACTTTAGGCCATCTGCTTTTTGCTTTGGTGTTGCATCCCTTAGTGTGCAAGATTAGAGACTCATTTTACCTGAGTCTGCAGGCTTGGTACTTAGATGATGGCACTATTGTTGGGGACACTTTGGTTATGGAGAAGATATTGGATTTGATTATGAAGGATGGTCCTAGCCTTGGGTTTCATCTTAATGTTTATAAGATCGTGGTCTTTTGACATACGGAGGACCCCAGAAGTCGGCTTCCTAGTGTTTTGTCCCCATCCATTGCCCGGTCGTTGCGTGGTGTCACATTTTAGGTGGGCGTGTGAGTGTGTACCTTGTTTATGGCAGCGACATTGTGGCGAAGAGAGTGACTGAGACCATAGAGCATATGAATTCCGCCGCGAGGATTGATGACCCGCGGTGTGTGTTGCCTCTGCTTCGAGCTTGTACTGGTATTTCCAAACTCGATTTTGCTTTGCGCACTTCGTTCTAACTTGGAACATATTGTAATTGCGTCTGAGCCTGGTTTATGGGATTGGCAGTGGTGAGTTGCCACCTTCCCTTTTCATTTAGGTGAACTCAGGGTTTATGCTGCTGGGGATGTCCTACATTATGCTTTTCTGATGCCCCGTTTGCATTGTGCTGAGTTGCAGGCTAAGTTTCTTCGTCCTTCCGATATCACTAAACGAAATGTCAACAAAGTGTTTTTTTTTTACCATATTCATCTCATGTATTTATTTATATTATTTTTTGTTTTGAAGAGATAATTATAATCATATGTAAACAAATGGTTTGACATATGTGGTGTAGAAATAGATTTGTGTTTTTACGGAATTACGGATGTCGATCTCAGGGACGGTCGGTTGTTAAAAATGATCTATAAAAACTCTACTAAAGTGATTGCAAGTCACATGTAATTATGGTTTGGATTTGAATCTAAACTAAGAAACAATAAGTAAAAATGATAGAAAGCAACAATTAAAACGAAATTAAGGTAAGAAAGTCGGATTTTTATTAATAAGAGGAAAGACTAGAGTAAGTGGGTTCATATGGGTGGCATGAGTCAAGTAAAGTTGTTGGTTGTAATAGTCGAAGGGTTGCCTAGTCTAGGAATAACGAATTGAGGCTTTCGATCTTACAATTCCTCCTCAAACCGACTCTAACTAGCTATCGCGTTACTAGATACGGTTTGCCATCCTAGCGGTTCTACGAATAACGACGACTCCCGATCTTATGGCATTCGAAACAAGCGAAAGATTCATAAGAATTCACACAAGCATTTCATCAAACATGTTATAAGAAAAGGTTAGAGACAAGGCAATGAAACAACAATTAAACCCAATAATCTTTATATTAACTCATACTTGAACCCATAATCCCCCACATATCCTAGCAAGGTTACTACTCACACATATTCAAGAGATTTCAACAATAACTAAGGTTGCATAAGAGAATTAACAACAAATAACATTTTTTAATTAACAATGAATAAACAACTAAGATTAAAAGGAAAATTTAATGAAAGACAAGATTAAAGGAAGAAATTATACCAACTTAGAAAAAAGGTGAAAACTTTGATAGAATAACAAAGATTTAGTCACAAATCTTTGGTTGCAACCCAAGTTCCATCGCTAAAACAAGCTTTAAAGACTAATTAAATCAAGATTAAGCTTAAACTAATGTAATTTAGAGACAATTAATACTAATATAGAAAGAGTTTCAGATCTAGGGTTTTGTGCCTAAAATAATAAAAAGTGGGAGTATATATAGGTTCCCAAAAGAGAGGAGAAACGGGCTTTGAAAGAGCAAATGGGCTGAAGATATCACGGGCGTGAGCTGAGGAGTCATGGGCGTGAGCTGAGGAGTCACGAGCGTGACTGGGGCCGTCACGGTCGTGAGCTGAGTGTCACGAGCATGTCTTTCATGGCAGACATAGGACGTCTTCTAGGGCTATCTTCACAAGCATGAGGGCTTGTCAGGGGCAAGACGGGTAATGTCACGAGCGTGAGGGGTAAGTCACACCCGTGACGGGTTTAGCTCGTGATTCCTTGCTTTGGTAAAGGTGTCTCACGGGCGTGAAATGCAAGTCACGCTCGCGACCTCGTCTCTCCTCCTTTGTTCACCCACGTACTTTGTCGATCTTTTTCGGTATGGCTCGCCTCGGCTTTGGACGACGTTGGCACGCCAAGTAGGGCCCCCAAGGGTAAGTAGGGTCCTCTTGGGTGTGCCGTAGGTCCTCCATATAGTCTCTTGTCCTCTGGATCGTCAAAACTAGAAAGAATCCGCCCCAAGTGATAGTTTACACAAAAACACGATAAAAACAAGAGAAGTGCTAGAGGAGGATAAAGCATGGAGAACCGCCACTAGGGAGGGTCGAAGGCGAGCTAAATAGGCTGAATAAAGGCGGAAAAATAGGGTGAAATGACAATATCTCAAATCTTCCCAAAGCAAACCCTTACTCGTCCCGAATAAGAACTAACAAAGTCACGACCCCTATTTAAACTAAGCTAATAATATAACCGATACAAGGCAACTAACGGGCCTTGCTCCGTCCCTTCAACTCAAAAATAGAGTATCCATGAGGTAGGATACCATCTTGCAAGGCAAGTGGTGTCTTGCCAAAATCTTTGATGCATTCAAAGTATTTAAGCACACAAAACAAACAAGAATGCATCAACAAAAATGAATGGTCACATGCCTCATCTATGTGACAAGGGTCATCTAGAATGGAAATAATTCAAGCATAAATATTCCTACATAGTTACTAATTTTAAAAAGAACTAAGTCTAGGACAATAGAGGTGAACCACCTTCTCGTTGTCTAAACTTAGTACCTTCGTTCTCATTCACTAGCATACTTCGCCAAGGGTTATAAGGCGGGATAGAAAGTGAGAACCCCATGGTGGTAGAAGACACTGTAGGATCGGAATTCCGCCCCTCACCTAAGTGAAAGGAAGAGTCGTCCCCTCAAGACCATGTAACGAGAGTGTAATCATCAATAAAGTTAAGGAAATGAATGTTTGAGTTCTAATTTGGTATTTTTACAATTTTAGCATTTTTCCGATTTCTTTTTGTTTTCTTTTTTTTGGATTTTTGCTTGATTTGGATGCCATTGGAAGCAATGTAGCCTAGCAAAAGGTGTGCGACGGAGACCAACAATAGGCAAATTCATGCCGAAGCGACATTGAGAGCAACCCCATATGTAGTGAGGGTACTCTAGAAGAACCTAGAAGTCTCCTTTTGCACTCTCTAAGCTAGGACAATCATGAGATGAATGACAAAATTTCAAGCTTTTTGCGCAAATATGTGTGAACTCACTTTTGAGTTTGTGATGTGTATTTCACTTTTTTTGTGAAAAGTGAAGAAAGCATGAGATGAATGAAGAGTTATATGGCCTCGAGAGTCACCTAGGAAAGCGGTCACCAAGGAATTTTCACATCATGGGGGTGGTCAAAATGGTCAAATGCACGCCCTTTACTACGTTCTAGGAAATGGATCGAATTAAAACTAAAATTACACAACGAAGGGTGTCTCAAATCTATTTTAGAAGACAAAGTGCTAAGTAAAAAGAGTAACTACAATGGCCTACCTATGCTTGTTAAGTTTCCAAACTAGGCATTTCAAAATGATTTTCCTAAATGCAACTACATGCCATGACTTTTTATTAAGCAATATATACAAAGCTAATGCAAATGCTCTAATAGACTACATGCCAAATATTCTAATGCAATCTCCTAACAGCACAAAGGTTCACACAACCGCCAAATCATCCAAAACCCATATCACAATCATCAACAAACTCCTTCAAACTTCTCATGTGATAAGAAGTAAAGAAAGAAAAAGGGAGAAGAAATAGGAGCGATCTTACCGCGGCGGTCTTTTATTTTCCTTCACTATGTCTCTTAGTGATGCGTAGTGTACCTAAGTGTGGAGATTAGAAGCAAAACAAAATGCAAATATATACAAGCTAAGATATGTACAACCTAATTTTTAGGATTTTTCAAACTTTTTCAATTTTTTTTATATTTTTAAATGCTTTTAAATATACAAAAGAAGGACGTGTTTTTGGGATTTTTCAAAAATTTTCAAATTAAATTGTAATGAAATATGATTTCCCATCCCCCACATAGGAACGTACATTGTCCCCAATGTACGGAATGAGATAATTCAAACTAAAGAAATAAAAGAAAGAGTAAATTAATAATTACTCCCTTTTATAAACCACTTTTTCTAAAATAACTCCCTTTTGAAAACTTTTTAATAATTTACTCCCATCAAATATTCTCAGGTCAAAAATTGAACCCAAAATGACCATTCCGTCTCCATTTCTGTCATAATTTGAATTTTCAGTTTTGAAGTCTATTTTTTGGACGAAAATGCCCTTTCTCTACCTTAAATACCATTGTTGTCTTCTATCTCTCATCATTTCCCCATTTCTTCACCTTACTTATAAATTTTCATCCTTATCATTTCTCCATTTCCCCCCTAATTAAGGTATGTTCTTCTTCATCTCTCTCGACTTTATTTCTATTGTAATTTCCAGAAAAAAGAGTTTCAAATTAGGGTTCATAACTCCTGAAATTTGGGAAATTTGGGTTTTAAACAATCATATGAGAAGGTTTCAAACCCATAAATTGAACTTAACAAAAAACCACTAACAGGGTTAGAAACCCAGAAACATGAATAAAAAACACAGCAATTCGGGTAATTAGACGAAATAACTATGATTTGAAACTAATTAAACAAAAAATTAGGGTTTCAAACATACAAATTAAAACACTGTAAATAAGAGTAGGGGAAGAAAATTACCGTAAAAAATATTGAACAATTCAATAGCTTTCATCTGCAATCAGAAATCGATTATTTGGGGGAAAATGAGAGTGAGAGTGAGACAGATACAGATGAAAATGAGAGAAATAAAGAGAGGAAATGGGAACAAAAATATGAGAGTCTTGGGTTTGAAACAAATGAAGGGTATATCGGTAAAAAAGTACCCATTTTCATCTTAAAGTAAATTTTGGTGCAATTTTTGACCTGAGAGTATTTTATGGGAGTAAATTATTAAAAAGTTTTCAAAAGGGAGTTATTTTAGAAAATTTGTTTATAAAAGGGAGTAATTATTAATTTACTCTTTTAGTGCATGTTTTTGGAGTTTTTGAATGATTTTCTAAATTGTAAATAACTTGTTTTGTGTTTTTGAAATTTTTCTGAAAAATAAAAACTTGTTTTTTCGTTTTTTGAAATTTTTGAAGTATGAACAAAATATAAAATAGATACAAGAGGGGTTAGTTATGCAAATGAACTATACTATATGAAATGCATGGACTATTACATATGACTAAAACTAATGCATGACCTACATGAATGCAAGATAAACTAAATGTGTCATTTTGTAGTCTCGTTGCGGCGGTAAAAGCCTAAAGCACCCGCCCCTCATATGGGTACCAACTGCAGGAAAGTCTAAACATGACACCTAAATGACGTGATGCATGAAAATTATAACTAACTGCAATGAAAGTCTAAACTACATTGTCATTTTGGATTTTTCAAGAAGGAGCAAAGAATTGGTGTCTAAATGGGACTAGACACCCGCCTCCATTATTGCTAAGGCAAACCAACACTAACTACAATTGTTACAAGATCAAGAAAAAACCTGATATTATGAGAGGAATGCAAGGAAAGAGGAAAAACACAATCAAGGGTAGGGGGTAGATACTAAACAAGTCATCTAAACAAGATCCTCCGACTCCTCATCTATCACGCACATCAAAGTGCTCCTCCTCCTCCTCCAAAGAATCATCATCATCATTCTCATCATCAACTCCATTATTACAACCACCGCCATCCAAATTACCCTCCCAGTTACCTCCCCTCGTCTCCATGTTCACCACCTCCCCCCAGTTTCCTAGATTAGGGAACAACAAGTCTCATTGTGCCCAATTTGGCAAGAAACCATAGGGTCAATATACCATTGGCTCGCCATCATGTGGTAGGCGGGTATTGGGCATAATAGTTATTAATCCGGTCATTATTCATCGTCATGTGTATGTTCTGCAAAAGACCGGTCAAATAGTCCGCATTTGAGTGGACCGTGGAGCCTTCGGGAGAATAAGGTCGGTAGGGGATTGGGTAAGGTGGAATCTGAATATAGCCCGGTGGGAATTTGGGTGTTGGGAAGCGGGTGTGGACGACGGGAACTGGGGTGCACCCTGACTTGTTTGGGACTGGAGTTGAGGTCGCGGGGGACGGGAAGACTTGCCATGTTCTCTAGTGGCTCTACCAGAAGACCGCACTACCGCCGTTACCGGTAGTAAAAAGCTAGGTCTACGGTCCACGTGTTCTCTCCTAGGTTCAAAAGGGGAAAATCTATGGCAAGGTTTGTAAAAGGGTGAGGCATCCTTAATCACCCACTCCACCCGCCTCGATTTGTTTTCTAAGTTTATCCACGAAGAGCGGATAAGAGAGGCCTCATCCAACAAATCGTATGCCCCATCGCTATGGAAATTGGGTTTAAAATGCTTTGCTAGGTACGTTACTAACCCCCCAATCACTGCCGTTTGTTTCCGCTTCGTTATAGTCCCCAATTTTTCTCATTCTTCTATACATTTCACCCACTAAATCAAATTGGAAGGGAACCCTTAACCCTTGCACCTTCACGTGCGATTCTAACAATGCTAGGTCGAGTTGGGAAAGGTTGTTTGGCTCAAGGCGATTTAGGAAAGATCCCGACACAAGTCGGTGCCAAAAACGGTTTACGGGGTGGTGAACAAGCAAACATGAATTCCTCCTAAAAAAACATGAATTCCTCCTAAAATCAGAAAGAACCACCCCCGTCAAGGCCAACCACAAAGGTGCCTCCAAAAAACCCTTCGGTTCCCTAGAATCCTTATGCGAAGAAATCTCCAACCCAAAAATAGCGCCAAAGTATGTAAAAGGAATGACTTGGGTGGTATTGGCTATTCAGAAACTAAAAAAGGCACACCATCATCATTCACACAGGAATTGAGACTACTAATGAATTGTAATGTTAAACTCCTATAAGAGGGTTCATGCATATAGAAGAGTGTAGTCATGCATGTCGCCGTCAAGAAGGCAAGCATTTGTTTTGCTATCCCGAGCTTCTATAGAATGTCATGGCAAAGAAAGGTGGTTGGCACCATGTCCAACCCCTTGATGCTTTCGAAAGCCTCCCGTTGAGCATCCGTCACGAAGACGACTTCCAGAAAGTCCGTAAGTTGCTCAACTTCTTGGTCCTCATCGGCGTCGGGGTTGTTAGAGCTACTTCCTCTTCTTCTCTTTGGAGCTCTAGAAGTAGAAGCTTTCCCTTTTCCCTTTCCCACCATTGTTGACTAGTTTCACAAGCTTTCCCAAAAAGTTTCACAAAAACATCTCCTTTATGCTCCTAGAACACTTGAAAAAGCTCCAATATTCTCCTAAATGGCCTTCTATTGTAGTAGGAAGACCCAAAACCCAACAAAATTAAAGATCCCCAATTTCGAACTTTTGAAAACCTAAGTTTCAAAATCAATTTGTTTTTAGTTTTTGTGTTGTTTTTAGGTGAAAAAGTTAAGTCTTGATGTGTTTATAATGGAAAAAAGGAAGTTTTTAGAGTGGTTTGGGGAAGAAATGAGGGATTTTGATGAATATTTGAGGGAGAAAAGGTGATTTTAGTGAGGTAATGAGGAGTTGGTGTGTTTGTGTGTTTATGAAATTGAAGGAAAAAGAAAGAAGGGAAGCAGCGATAAATGGAGCGGGGTTAGAGGTTGTCACGAGCGTGAGACTTCAGTCACGGGCGTGAGACTCTAGGGAGAAATAAGCTAACTCCTGGGACTATCTTCACGAGGGTGAGGCTTAAGTTACTGGTGTGACGGGCTTTGCAAAGGACATATTCCTTTTGTGAGCTATGTTAAGGTTGTGACATTTCTTGCCTGAGCACGTAAACCCGTCTCATGGTAGGGACGCTCCCTAGCGTCTTTTTCCTTCATTTCTTTCTCGCTTCCCCGCTTATTAGTTATTTTCCCTTTTGAATTTCAATTAATTTAACCTTCAAATTCACTTAGACACAAAATTAGCTCCCTCCCTCACAACTCTCAAAAATCAATAATGCTTAAAAATGGTAAATCTAAATGAATTAAATGAAATCGATTTAATTAACGATTTAATTGATATGAAATTCAATTTAAATAACGATAATTTAATCGGTTTCGATGCAAATTACTCTATTACTAAAAATCATCAAAGATTTAGAAATATTTACAAATAGTGGTTCTTGGGGGACTCCACCAAACCCGAACTTAACTTGAAATTATTGGAGGGTAGACGGCTTCAGGTACAAATCCTCGACTACCCCGACTAAGGTACCTTCATGGTAAAGCTTGATTCTTTGCCCATTGACCTCAGTGATCAAAAAGGGACCCGACCACCGGGATTTTAGCTTTCCGGAAAAGATTTTTACCTAGAATTGAAGAGAAGTACTTTGTCTCCGCATTGGAGGTTTCTTTTCAATATTTTCTTGTCATGAATGAGCTTCGTCTTCTCCTTGTATGAACGGGCATTCTCATAGGATTGGAGTCTAAACTCCTCAAGTTCTTCAATTTGGAGCAACCGCTTTTCAACGCTCAATTTTTAGTCAAGATTGAGTTCCTCGATTGCCCAATATGCTTTGTGTTCAAGTTCAATGGGCAAATGGCACGCCTTGCCATACACCAACTTATAGGGCGACATTCCAATTGGGATTTTGAATGCCGTCCTATATGCCCACAAAGTATCATCATGCTTGGAACTCCAATCCTTCTTATGCTTGAAAACTACCTTTTCTAAGATAGACTTGATCTCTCTATTGGAAATTTCAACTTGTCTACTTATTTGGGGATGGTACCATAAACCGGTACGGTGATGAACACCATACTTGAGAAGAAGAGAGTCAAGTCTTTTCTCATGAAAATGAGTTCCCTCATCACTTATTATAGCCCTTAGTACTCCAAATCTTGGAAAAATGATCTGTTTGATGAGGTTGATGACAACCATGGCGTCATTTGTAGGGGAAACCACTACCTCAACCCATTTTGACACATAGTCTACGGCCACAAGGATGTATCTATTACCCTTTTAATAAATGAAGGGACCTTGATAATCTATCCCCCACACATTGAATATCTCAACCTCAGGTATTTCCCTTTAAGGCATTTAATTTCTCCATGATATGTTTCTGGTTCGTTAGCAAGCATCACAAAATTGAACAAAGTGTTTGACGTCTTGAAACAGGGAAGGCCAAAAGAACCCATATTGGAGTATCTTTGCAACGGTCTTGGTTGCTCCATGGTGCCGTCCATATGGAGATGAACGGCACCTTCTCGCTATCTCTTCACACTCTTATTGAGGCACACACCTCCGGAACATACCATCACCACATTCTTTGAATAACAAGTGGTCATCCCAAAAATACCTTTTCACTTTAAATAAGAACCTCTTCATTTGATTGTGGTTCATGTCCGGTGAGAGGACACCACCAACAATTTAATTTGAAAAGTCCGCAAATCAAGGTGTTTGGCTTTGAAGAGTCTCACTTATGGCAAAAAAGAAGTCATCTGGAAAGGAATCGTTGATGGGCATCTCACCCTTGCTTCCCTTAAAGCATAGTTGTGACAAGTGATCCGCGACCTCATTCTTGTAGAAGAAGGATCCACCGAATGAGGCGGGGTTTGGCGTCCTTCTTGATAAGTAAGTACTTAAGGGCAGCATGGTTCGTGTACACTATTACCTTCGAACCTACCAAGTATGAGCGGAATTTGTCAAGAGAATAGACAATAGCAAGAAGTACTTTCTCCGTTGTTGCATAATTTATTTGTGCATCATCAAGGGTCTTGCTTGAGTAGTATATGGTATGCAAAGCTTTGTCTTTCCGTCGGCCAAGAACCACACCAACGGAATAGTCACTAGCGTCACACATAACTTCAAATGGCTAGTCCCAATCCGGAGATTGGATGATGGGAATCGAGATAAGAGCCTTCTTGATCCTATCAAATGCTTCAAGACAACTGTTAGTAAAGAGGAAAGGGGTATCCTTGAGCAGAAGTTGTGTAAGTGGGTTTGACAATTTTTGAGAAGTCCTTGATAAACCGGCGGTAAAAACCGGCATGACCAAGGAAGCTTTGAGATTTGAAGGTGGGAGCAATTGCTCAATCACTTCCACTTTAGCTCAATCCACTTGGATATCCTTTTCCATGATCAAATGACCGAGAACTATCCCTTCATTTACCATGAAATGGCATTTCTCTCAATTCAACACAAGACTCACATCTTCAAATTTTTGCAAAATTAAATCCAAATTGTGCAAGCACAGATATAAGTCTTTCCCATACACACTAACAATCATCCATAAAAACTTCCATGATGGATTCAATATAGTCGAAAAAGATGCTCATCATGCATCTTTGAAATGTTACCGATGCATTACAAAGGCCAAACGACATTCTCCTATACGCAAATGTTCCATAAGGGCATGTGAAGGTGGTCCTAGATTGGTCAATTGGGTCGATTGGAACTTGGAAAAATCCCCAGTAGCCATCAAGATATCAAAAGTACTTGTTGGAGGCAAGTCTCTCAAGTACTTGGTCAATGAAGGGGAGAGGGAAGTGGTCTTTCCTAGTTGAGGCATTCAATCTCCTATAGTCTATACACATTCTCCACCACGTTACCACCCTAGTAGGCACCAACTCATTCTTAACTATTGTGGTACCATCTTTCTTTGGTACCATTTGCACGAGGATAACCCTATCAGAATAGAAGAATGGGTAGATTATTCTGGCGTCAAGTCATTTCATAACCTCACTTTAAACAACTTCTTGAAGGGTGGGGTTATGTCTCCTTTGTGGTTTCCTCCTAGGTTGGTGGTCATCCTCCATATGAATTCTATGCATGCACAATTCGGGACTAATTCCCTTCAAATCGTCTAAGCTATAGCCTATAGCTTTCTCATGTTTTCGCAACACACACAACAAGGCATCTAATTGTACATCATCAAGTTGAGCATTCAAAATCACGGGTTTGCATTTGGAATCATCAAGATAAGCATACATTAATTTTGAGGGAAGGGGTTTAAGAGAAGGAGTTTGTACCTCAACCGCACAAGTAGATTGGATGATAGACTCAAGTCTTAATAATTGCTCCTCATCAAGCTCTCTTCCTTACAAAGTTGCTTCAAGTAAGTCAAATTCCAACCCATGTAGATCTCCCATGACATCCCTTGATTCTAAGGTCAAGATTGCTTCCAAATGATCTTTCATCAAGAAGCTAGGTGTAACTTCTTCAATGAAAGCATCGATAATGTCAATCATGTAACATGATTCTCCAAGATTGCGAGACTTCATAGAACTTTGCAAGTTGAATGTGATCTTTTCATCCCCCACCTCAAGAGTTAATTTCCCATGCTTCACATCAATTACCGCCCCGGCGATGTACAAGAACGGTCTCCCAAGAATGATAGGGATTTTGGAATCCTCCGCCATATCAAGAACTATGAAATCCACCGGAATAAAAATTTTCCTATTCTAACCGGGACATCCTCCAAGACACCCAAAGGTTTCTTTGTAGATCGATCAGCCATTTGAAGTTTGATATTGGTGCATTTGAGGTCTCCCATACCAAGCTTTTCACATACGGAATAAGGCATCACACTCACAATTGCTCCCAAGTCACCCAAGGCTTTGCCAATTTGTGTGGAGCCTATAGTGCATGGGATAGAGAAACTACCCAGATCTTTCAATTTTGGAGGAGTGGGGTTTTGTAGAAAGGCACTACATTCTCCGGTGAATGCCACAGTTTCAACTCCATTCAATGACTTCTTTTTTATGAGGATATCTTTCATGAATTTTGCATAGGCGGTGATTTGAGTAATTTGTTGGAGCTAGTGTCCTCCACAGTTAGTGTGATAACATGAATAAATCTCTTACAGGTTCACAGGGTATACTTAGTATTCTTATCAGTTGATTAACGTTTATCGATAACGGTTGGCTTGCTAGGAGTTTGACGTTAATGTCATTTTAATGGCGGTAATCAACTGGTCCCAAAAAGTCACACCTAAAGGATGTGTCTGAGAGATGTGATTATATGAATAATATAATCATATTGATGCCTTATTATATGACTAAAAGGTTAGTCGATGTATATGACTAAAAGGTTAGTCAATGTAATGATGATACGATTATTTAATAACGATTAAATAATATTAGCTGAGACGAATTAAATGTAATTCGTAATTGAATATAAACCGTTATATTTAATCAATGTATATAATATAAACTTAAACGAATTAAAATGTTAATTCGTAATTAAACATAATATGTTATATTTAATTAGCAAATTATAAATATACGGATATTTATAGTTGACGTATATATTATATTACATGCTAATATAACCGAAAAAGAAAGGAGAAAATAGTTTTTTTTTCTCTCTTAATTTTTGGCTAATAAGAGATTAACCATGCAAGTTTCGGAACTTGGGTACTTGATACAGGTTGTGGTTCTCATCTGTGTAATCATTTGCAGGACCTAAGAAACTTTGCGTACTAGATAAAGACGGTTTTTCAATTTCAATAAAAGACAATAGCTGTATTTTCTCTTTTAATGAAATGATTTATGGCAAAGCAGTTTCAATAAAAGACAATATCTTAGATCAAACCACAGACATATTGCATGTGAATAATAAGAAACTAAAGGTTGGTGACAAAGATCAAACTTATCTATGGCACTGCCGTATGGGACACATAAATGAGAAACGTGTAAAGAAGCTCATTAACAATGGGACTATCTCCCCATTTGATTACGAATCATTTGGCACGTGTGAATCATGTCTTATCGGTAAAATGACTCGAATTTCCTTCAAAGGTGTTGGAATGCGCGCTAGTGACCTATTAGGACTCATACATACTGATGTATGTGGACCTATGTCAATAAACGCAAGAGACGGCTATAGATATTTTATCACTTTCACGGATGATTTGAGTAGATACGGATATGTCTACTTAATGAAGCATAAAAGTGAGTCCTTTGAAAAGTTCAAGGAATACCAGAATAAGGTTGAAAACCAACTGGGAAGAAAGATTAAAGCACTTCGTTCAGATCGTGGTGGCGAATATCTTTCAAATGAGTTTGATCAACACCTTAAAGACTGTGGTGTAGTATTACAGTTAACTCCACCTGGAACACCTCAATTAAATGGTGTGTCCGAACGGAGAAATCGAACATTACTTGATATGGTTCAATCCATGATGAGTCACACGGTAGTACCTGATTCATTATGGGGTTATGCTCTTTTGTCAGCTGCTCTTATACTTAACCGAAGTCCGTCTAAAGCTGTAGACAAGACTCCATATGAGTTATGGAAGGGAACGGTCCCTAACTTGTCCTTTATTCGGGTTTGGGGCTGCGAGACTTATGTCAAGTTGAGACACGAGGATAAGCTCCGCCCGCGATCGGTCAAGACATACTTTATTGGTTATCCAAAAGGAATGTTTGGTCATTACTTCTATTCGCCTACCGAACATCGAGTTTTTGTTGCGGCTAGTGCGAAGTTCTTAGAGAAAGAGTTTCTCGAGAATAAGTCAAGTAATGGAACCTTCGATATGTCGGAGATTCAAGAACCAACAACCGAGCAACCAATGGAGGAAGAGGTTCCTTCAACTTCTGCTATGGTTAACATCCCTATGGAACCTAGGAGGTCGGGTAGAGTCTTCATTCCTCCAGACAGATACATTGGTATGGTCGAGGAGAATGAGAGAGATAATGTTTTACTCCTAGATAGTAACGAACCCGCAACCTATAAAGGTGCCATGATCTGTTCCGACTCTAAGCTATGGCTTGAAGCCATGCAATCCGAGATGGACTCCATGTATGAGAATGACGTATGGGATCTTGTTGATTTGCCTGATAAGGTACGGCCTCTTCAGTGCAAATGGCTTTATAAGATAAAGCATTCCGTAGAAGGACAACCAGACACCTATAAGGCACGATTAGTGGCAAAAGGTTTCACTCAAGTGCAAGGATTGCATTATGATGAAATTTTTGCACCCGTAGTTATGATGCGTTCCATTAGGATAATCTTAGCGATTGCCGCTTTTCATGACTATGAAATTTGGCAGATGGATGTGAAAACCGCCTTCTTAAATGGTTATTTGGAGGAGGAATTGTACATGGTACAACCCGAAGGTTTCATTGATCCTAAAAATCCTAAGAAAGTTTGCAGGCTTAAGCGTTCCATTTATGGACTTAAGCAAGCTTCTCGGAGTTGGAATCATCGTTTCGACCAGGTGATAAAAGATAATGGTTTCACTTAATCGGTCGAGGAACCATGCTTGTATGTCAAGTCGAGTGGGAGTAAGATTGTCTTCTTAATATTGTATGTTGATGACATACTCTTGATTGGGAATGACATCCCTCTCTTATCTTCGGTAAAAGTATGGTTAAAGAACCATTTCCAGATGAAAGATCTGGGTGAGGCACAACGCATATTGGGGATCCGTATCTATAGAGATAGATCACGGCGGATGTTATCACTCAGTCAGGAGTCTTATATAGATAAGATTCTTGAGAGGTTCAGCATGACCAACTCCAAGAAGGGGAACCTTCCAATGATTTCTGAGATGCATTTGAGTAAAGCTCAGGCACCCAAGACATCGGAAGAGGTCGAGCGCATGAGTCGTGTTCCTTATGCATCAGCTATAGGATCGATCATGTATGTCATGATATGCACACGTCCGGACGTGGCATATGCATTGAGTATGACGAGTCGGTACCAAGGCAATCCAGGTGAAACACACTGGATGGTTGTCAAAAACATCCTTAAGTACTTACGAAGGACTAAGGATTGGGTATTGACTTATGGAGAAGATACTGAGCTATGCGCAATCGGTTACGCAGATGCTAGCTTCCAAAGAGATCGAGATGACTCGAAATCTCAGTCTGGATTCGTCTTTAATTTTAATGGTGTTGCGGTCAGTTGGAAAAGCTCCAAACAGAGTGTTATAGCAGATTCTACAACTGAGTCCGAGTACTATGCCGCTTCAGAAGCTGCAAAGGAAGTTATATGGATGCATCAGTTCTTACAAGGACTAACCGTAGTTTCTAGTTCGAATGACCCTATCACCATCTATTGTGATAATAGAGGTGCCATCTTCCAGGCTAAGGAGCCTAAGTCTAGCAACAAGTCTAGACATGTAATTCGGAAGGCTCACATGATCCGATATTACGTGGAGCAAAAGGAGATAGTGATTGACAAGATTGCTTCGGATGATAACAACGCGGACCCTCTCACTAAACCGTTAAAATATGATAAGCATGAAGGGCAAGTTATTTCCATGGAAATTAAACGTGTTCCTGAGTTGTAGTAGCTGTTTTATGTGAATTAGATAAATGTATCTTTTTCATGCATTATTTATAACATCATCGTATTGTTTCATATTTTGTTTTTCATGTGGATTGTACGACAACATTGAACGCCACAAAGTGAACTGAATTACATTATGATTGTTTTGGTCCGTAATCGCCTACATGAGCTGATAACTCTGGCAATTATACTGTGAAGTTGATTGATGGTGGGTTCAACGAGCCATAAGTCAAACGGTTGACTGATCTATCACAGATACGAGTTATAAAGATACCTCGTAGGACATCTTGACAACGTTATGGAGTCCTAAATGTTTCAGAACATTCGGTGCCAGGTCGTGGATAGGACGTCCATAGTGTTCCTAAGAGTCGATTCTTTTGACTATCGACTGTCTCTTGAGATTAAGGCAGTTTTTGGGTGACTTTGGTTTCTTTCTCATGGTCGACCGTAACAGGAGGCTAAGTAGATTTTTACTGGGTCATTTCCTACTGTGCTTGTATCTGCAGGATTCGAGTTGAGGAAAATATCCAACCTTTATCAGGTTTTGTTATTTCTCAGGGCCACTCGAGGAGTTGTAACTGAAATGCATGGCCATGCTCGAATAATGATTCGTTTATCAGTTAAGTTACTCTCTAGTTGGGAAAACCACTCTTGATACTGATCGCTTGTAAAATGCGACCTTTGTAAATACGGACTTTGCAAATTGTTTTACATTGAGTGGGAGAAATTTATGGATATGAGAATCGGGTTATCGCACATACACTTGTAACGACAAGTGGGAGATTGTTGGAGCTAGTGTCCTCCACAGTTAGTGTGATAACATGAATAAATCTCATACAGGTTCACAGGGTATACTTAGTATTCTTATCAGTTGATTAACGTTTATCGATAACGGTTGGCTTGCTAGGAGTTTGACGTTATTGTCATTTTAATGGCGGTGATCAACTGGTCCCTAAAAGTCACACCTAAAGGATGTGTCTGAGAGATATGATTATATGAATAATATAATCATATTGATGCCTTATTATATGACTAAAAGGTTAGTCGATGTATATGACTAAAAGGTTAGTCAATGTAATGATGATACGATTATTTAATAACGATTAAATAATATTAGCTGAGACGAATTAAATGTAATTCGTAATTGAATATAAACCGTTATATTTAATCAATGTATATAATATAAACTTAAACGAATTAAAATGTTAATTCGTAATTAAACATAATATGTTATATTTAATTAGAAAATTATAAATATACGGATATTTATAATTGACGTATATATTATATTACATGCTAATATAACCGAAAAAGGAAGGAGAAAATAGTTTTTTTTTTCTCTCTTAATTTTCGGCTAATAAGAGATAAAATAAGAGAAAATATCTCCTATTATTTTCTTATGGTAACTAGGTCAAAAACCCTAATAACAAGAGGAGTAAAAAAGAGAGAAGTCTCCTCCTACTGTTGTGGTTGTTCGGCCGAAACAGAAGAAAAAAAACAGTTTTTTTTCCTTCGAATTCTCTCTATCATTCATCATCACACAAAAGAAAAATTAGCAGTAACTTTTCTCTAAAATTCTAGCACAAACAAGGCATATCTTGGAGCATCTTGGGTGCAACAATTAGGAGAATATCGATTTCGATATTGTTCATAGGCCAAATTTGCTAAGGACCAAAGGTTAATTCTAAATTTCTATAATTTTATATTGTGCAATTCATTTATGACTCGTAATTCATATACTATAGTTTCGTTATAATCCGTAAATTAATGACGAAATATACCGATATTTCTAACCCTTATCACTATAGGCTCCTCAACCTTCTTGCTTTTTGTTTCCTCCACATTCTTCTTTTCATTGACAGCTTGTTCACTTGATTAACGCTCCTCTAGTGACTTCGTTTTCAACCAATACCTCATCTACCACTTTCTCTCCCTCGCCATTATCATCTTAACTTGGCATCTTTTGACCATCATCACACTTTCTACACCTCAATTGTATGGCATTGGCAATTTCATTCTTGGGTGGGTTATCTTGTGGAGGTAATTCACCTTTCCCCCTAGAGGAACTCCCCGATGCTATTTGAGTCACTTGTGTTTCAAGAATCTTGTTGTGGGCAAGGATGTTGTTGATTATGATATCTTTTGCTTGATTGTCTTTTTGCAATTGGAGGACCGATTTTTGAAGCTCAAAGGATTGGTCTCCACCTTGTTGTTGCAAGGGAGGTTGATTTTGTGGTGGTGGGTTGTATTGTTGTTGATTTTTATATTGAATAATTGTTGGTTGTACGAAGGTTGATTTTGGGTGTATTGTGGTCTTTGGAAGTTTTGTTGGTTATTTCTTAGGGGTGGGGGGCAACATATGATTGTTGTGGTTGAGGGTTTAGGACATTTTGGCTTTTGTATGAGAGGTTTGGATGGTTCTTTGTGTTCTCATTATAGAAGTTGGCGTAAGGGGTTCCTTGTCTATAAGATTGAAAGGCATTCACTTGTTCAACCGATCCTCTACACTTTTGAGGGTCATTGATGAGTGAGTTTTGTCCTGAATTCACACATCAAAAATAAACCCGATATAAGTAGTATATAGGGGTCGAATCCACGAGGATGGAGGGGTCAACTACAAGCTTGAATGAGTCCTATTCTAGCCTAAAAAGAGTTGGATGAGAAGATTAACTATGAACTACTAAATGCAAGAAATTGCTAAAATGATATGGTAAAAACAAATTATGGAAAACTAAGGTAAAGGGGTCACCTTAGGGGGATCAATGGGTTAGTCAAGTAATTAGCAAGTGGGTAATAAGTTTGAGTAGAACTAATTGCTAATGTCTCAACAGTTAATAATTTTCAACAAAGCTATCGCATTTGTCTCAAATTACTCATATAAACACTAGTCTAATCATCTCTACCACCGTCGCTTAAGAGATAATCAAACAATACTTGATAAAGTGTGTAACTTTTGTTTACACAATTCATCAAACACCTAGTGTGCAGATGGGTAATACTCTAATTATCACCACAAGTCTACTAATCACTCAACCAATTATCCCACATAATCCTCCCTTAGGCTCCCCCTAAACCCTAGAGGGAAGCTACTCACTCATGTTGAAGGAAAGCAAACAACTAAACAATAAAAATAAGGAAATGAAAATCATACTTTGGAAATGAATAATTCTAACAATCAAATGACAAATAATGAACTTGAAATGAAATAAATTGCATAAACAACTAAAAGATGAGAAATTTATACCAAAATTACTTGTATTAATGAAATAGGGAGAACGTCTTCACCCAAAATCTTCAATACAAACCCGAGTTCCAATACTAAACCAAGTTGCAATTACTAATTAACCAACTAATTAGCTTAATTATGGAAGATTAAAAGAAGATTAAATGCTAATTCTATGAAAGTTTCATATCTAGGGTTTCGTGCCCTTTAATTACATAAGAGGGTCTATTTATAGCTTTACAAAATGGAGAAGAAATGGGCTTCGAAAGGCTTCATGGACTGGCAAAGTCACGACCATGAAATGGGTTTCACGGTCGTGAAATCAGTCTCACGACCGTGAAACTGCAAGTCACGGTCGTGAGATAAGTGGCAGAACAAGGTCTTCTTTCACGAACAAGTCACGACCGTGAAACAAGTTTCACGACCGTGACTTAGCTTTCACGACCGTGAAAATGGTTTCACGACCCTGACTTGAAATGCACGAAAATTCGTCGTTTTGGAAAGGCATCTCACGACCGTGAAACGCCTTTCACGTCCGTGAGATGCTTCTTGTCCCTCTTCCTTTCCTTGACTTTGTTACTTCCTTCCCGGTTTCGCTTGCCTTGACTCGGGAGGGCTTTGGCGCATCGAGTAGGGCCCCCAAGGGTATGTAGGGGCCCCCTAGGCATGCCGTGGGTCCTCCAAGTGATTCACATTCTTCTTTGTCGATCAAAATTAGGTAGAAATCGCCTAAAATGACGGTTTACCTACAAAAACATGATAAAAGCGAGAAATATGCTAGAAGAAGGTAAAACACGTAGAAACGCTCTTAGGGAGCGTTAAAGGCAAGCAAAACGAGACAAAAAGGGGTGAAAAAGTAGGACGAAATAACACTATATGAAATCTCCCCAAACCAAACTCTTACTCGTCCCGAGTAAGGATGAACAATAGTCAAGACCCTTATTTAACTACGCTAAACCTAGCCGATACAAGGCAATTAATGGGCCTTGCTCCGTCCCTTCAACTCGCAACAAGGTACCCATGAGGTAGGATACCTTCTTGCAAGGCAAGTGGGGTCTTGCCAAAACTCCGATGCATTCTAGGCAATAAAGCACACAAAACGTATGAGAATGCATCTACAAAAGCAAGTGGCAACATGCCTCATATATGTGCCGGGATTCATCTAAAATGGAAAAATTTTAAGCATGCAAATTCCTATGTACTTACTAGATTTTACAAAGAACTAGGCCTAGAAAGATAGGAATAAATCACCTCTTTATTGTGTAAAACTAGTATATTCGTTCACGTTCACTAGAAAGCTTTGTCAAGGGTGATAAGGCGGGATGGAAAGTAAGGGCCCCCATGGTGTTAGAAGACACTGTAGGACCGGAATTCCGCCTCTCACCTAAGTGAAAGGAAGGGTCGTCCCCTCTTAGCCGTGTAACGTAGGAGTAATCATCAAAAAGGTAAGGAAATGAGACGTTTGAGTTCTTATTTGATTTCTTTTTTCTTTTTCTTTTTGTTCTTGTGATTTCTCTTTTTTTTTTTCTTTTTAATTTTTGCTTGATTTGGGTGCCTTTTGAGAGCAACGTAGTCCAGCGAAAGGTGTGCGACGGAGACCAACAATAAGCAAATCCTCGCCGTAGCGACATCGGGAGCGACCCCATATGTAGTGAGGATACTCTAGAAGAGCCTAGAAGTCTCCATATGCACTATCTAAGTTAGGACTAAGGCAAAGATATGCAAAATTTCAAGCTTTTCTTTTCAATTGTGTTTAAACTCAATTTTTGGACTTGTGACGGAAAAAATTTCCTTTTTGTCAAATGTAGTGAAATGTGATGATTGGACAATTACATGGCCTCGAGAGTCACCTAGGAAAGCGTTCACCAAGGAATTTTCACACCATGGGGATGGTCAAGATGGTAAATGCAAGCCCTTGACTAGGCTCTAGGGAACGGTGCGAAAATTATACTAAAAATACACATTAAAAGGTGTTTCAAAATCTATTTTAATAGGCAAAGTGCTAAGCAAAAAAGTATCTACAAAGGTCTATCCAAGCTTGATCATTTTCCAAATTAGGCATTCTAAAAAGTTCTCCTAAATGCAACTATATGCCATGATCTAGAATTAAGCAACATATATACAAACTAATGCAAATGCTCTAGAGAACTACGTGACAATTAATCTAATGAAACCCCCTAACAGCACATAAGTCACACAACCGCCAATTCATCAAAATTCACATCGCAATCATCAACAATTCCTCCAAACTCCTCATGTGGTAAGAAGTAAAGAAAGAAAGAAGGGTAAGGAATAAGAACGATCATACCATGGCGGTCTTCTTAATCCCTTCTATAAGTCTCTTAAGCGATGTGTAGCGGACCTATGCATAGAGGTTAGAAGAAAAAGCAATGCAAATATATACAAAGTAAGATATAAACAAGCTAATTTTTAGAATTTTTCAAACTTTTTCAATTTTTTTGGATTTTTGAATGATTTTAAATGCAAAATAAAACATGTTTTTGGATTTTTTTCAAATTTTTCAAACTATGAAAATAGTTTCCCATCCCCCACATAGGAACAAACATTGTCCTCAATGTATGAAATAGGATTATTGAAAGTAAAGAAATACATGTTTTTGGATTTTTGAATGATTTTCTAAAAGGAAAAGAACATGTTTTTGGGTTTTTTTTGTTTTTTTTTTATTTTTGATGAATATTCACAATATGAACAATATATACAAGAGGGTTAGTTATGCAAATGAACTAATTCTATATGAAATGCATTAACTAAATAATATTCTTAAAACTAAATGCAAAATGATATAATACAAAGTGCATGATCTAAATAAATGCAAGCTAAACTATATGCTAATCTAGAGTCTCGTTGCGGTGGTAATGTGCATAAATGCAATGCCCCTCATGGGGGTACCTCCCACAAGAAAGTCCAGATAATAAAAAAAACTAAGTGTGCTATATCGGAGTCTCGTCGTGGCGGTAATGTGCATAAATGCAATGCCCCTCAAGGGGGTACCAACCACGGGAAAATCTAAAAATGGCACCTAAAAATGCAACTACGTGATGCATGAGAAGTATCTAAATGCAAAGGTTGTTTGTCAATTTGGAGTTTCCAAGAGGGAGCAAAAGATTGGTGTCCGATGGGATGGACACCCGCCTCCAATGTTACCGAGGCCAACCAACACAACACACACAAAAAATAACAAGTTAAAGAAACAATTCATATCAATCAAAGAGAGGAGAGAAGGAAATATGCACTAGAGGGGAGGGGGTAGATGCTAAACAAGCCAAATAGACACCACTCCAACTCTTCCAATTATCAACCAAAAACACAAAACCTCCTCAAAAGGTCTCCATCTCATCCTCATTATCATCCCCACCACCACCACCACCCTCTTTCCGGTCCCCGTGGTCTCCCCTGGTCTCCATGCCGCCTACCCCTCCCTGGTTTCCATGGTTGGGGAACAACAAATCGTGTTGTGCCCAGCTTGGCAAAAAACCGTTAGGGTCAATGTACCCTTGGTTAGCCAGCAAGTAGTAGTTGGGGTAGGTGGCATAATAATTATTCACCCGGTCTTCATGCATGTTCAAATGCATGTTCTGCATGAGACCGGTCAGGTAGTCAGCCTGGGGGGAGATGGTAGGGTCGGGGTGAACATACCCCTGGTACTCAAAGGGGTAGGGGGAATATTCACATAACTGGGTGGGGGGTATGGTGCTTGCAAATGTGGTAGGGGAAAAGGGGGAACATGCAATGTTACTTGAGGTGCACTATGACTCGGTGGAGGTGTGGGTCGGGGTCGAGGTTGCTGGGGAGACTCTCCCTCCTCCCTAGCGCCACTAGAAGAGGCTCTACCACCTGCCATCGTCACCGGTAGCAGGTAGCTGGGTCACCTCTCCATGGTATTGTCCCTAGGTGTGAAAGGCGGGAGTCTATGACAAGGTAAGTAAAAGGGTGTGGCATCCTTGATAACCCAAAGATAACCCTTAGCCCGGTCAATCCTAATCCAATTTGAGTGGATTAAGGAAGTCTCGTCTAGAAGTGTCCCCCCGGGTAAAGCCTCGTACGCCCCATCACTATTGAAGTCGGGGTCAAAGTGCTTAGCCAGAAAAGTTACCAAACCCCTCATGACCACCGTCTATTTACGCGCTACGGTGGTCTTTCCCAACTTCCTCCACCTCCTAAAAATTTCATTCATAAAGGGAAAGGTGAAGGTCTCCCTCGACCCTTGCACATTCATGTGCGACTCTAAGAGGGTCAGGTCAAGCTGGGTTAGGTTGTTCGGCTCTTGCCGACAGAGGAAGGTGCCTGACACTAACCTGTGCCAAAAACGGGGCACAGGGTGGTGAATTAAGAGGGCCGAATTCCGACGGAAATCGGCCAAAACCCTCCCGGTCAAGGCCTCCCAAAGCGGGCTTAAATTATATCCCTTAGGCTCCTCAGAATCCCTTATAGAAGGGAATTCTAACCCCAATATAGCAGCAAAGTCAACCATGGGGACGACATGCGAAGTATTGGCAAGACGGAAACTAAAACAAGGCTTATTTTCAGCATTTACGCAACTATTTAAACTACTCAAAAACTCGAGCGTGAGACTCCGGTAGGAGAGCTCGTGCATAGAAAATAAAGTAGTCATACCCGTAGCTGCGAAAAAAGTCTGCATCTGCTCCGTCAAGCCTAAACCACATATGACGTCGTGGCATAGAAAGACGGTAGGCTCCATTTCCAACCCTTGAATCCCTGTAAAGGCTTGTCTATGAGCGTCCGTCTCAAAGACGACTTCCGGAAAACCCGGAAGTTGCTCGATTTCCAAATCTTCGTCCGGGTTTGGGTTGTTGGACCCGCTTCCCCTCCTTCTCTTTGTAGTCCTTGATGCTGCTGCCTTGCCTCTTTCTTGTCCCACCATTGTTGTTCTTACACAAGCTTTTCAAAAAGAAAAATTGCTAAAAAAGGGCTTCTAAAAACGATTACAAACACTTGCGAAACCTTCAATTAAGCCCTAAACCACTTTCTATTGAAGTAGAAAGCTTGAAAACTAACCCAAAAAAGAGATCCCCAAATTCGGAATTTTGAAACCCTAGGTTTGAAAATTTATTTTTTTGAGTTTTTTGGTGTTTATAAGGTGAAAGAATGGCTCTTTATGTGTTTATAATTGAAGAAGAAGAGTTTTTGTAGCAATTTGGGGAAGATTTGAGGTGATTTGATGAAGTTTTGAGGGAGTTTTGAGTTTTTTTTAGTGAGATAAGGGTTTGTGGGATTGTGTTTGTGTTTTGAATGAAGAAGATGAGGAAAGTGTAACAACCCGAAAAGTACCCGATTTTTTCTAGTAAAAATATTTACTAACACTTTTTAGTAGAACTTAAGTTTTAAAATAGAAATTTTCGTTCGGAGTCGTATTTTGAAATTCCGCGTTCGTATTTGGAATTTTTGAGGAATTTCATGAAAAGACCGTTTTTCATCATCTTTGACTTTTCTTGACTTTTTAAGTCGTCTTTGACTTTCCTTGACTTTTTAAAAGTCGTCATTTACTTTTTCTTGACTTTTAAGTCGTTCTAAACTTTTCTTGACTTTTAAGTCATTTTTGAATTTTCTCAACTTTTAAGTCGACTTTGACTTCCGTTGACTTTTCCCGACTCGCCTTGCAAGTTTGAAGACCGAAATTTTATTAAAAAAATAATATTTTTGATTTATTTTTATTTAGATTTATTATGAATTATCATAATTTAATATAATTATTTTGAATGTATTTGGAATTTAAAGAATAACTTTTACGGTTTTTAAATCGAACGTCATTTAACTATTCCCGACGCATCGTAATGCGCGCAACAAAATCGAAACTCGACTTTGGCATGAGTCACCCGCGCGTGTCATCGCTTTCCACTCACCATTAGATAATTTATTTATTTTGATTAAAATAATCAAAATATCTAGATATTTAATTACTTTATCGATCCGTCAACAATAATTACGCAAATCGAGCAAAAACAGACCCGATATCACCCAACATCACACGGCTCAATTTGCTCTCTAATAGACCTTGATATTTTCATTACTTTTGATTAATATATCATAATATCTAGATATTATTTCACTTTATCGATCCGTTAACGAAAATTACGCAAATCGATAAATCAGACCCGAATGCTCATCAAGCCACACGGCTCCCTCTCCTCTTTTTGTCCTTGATATTTTCTTTCTTTTCATTATAATAACATAATATCATGATATTTGTTGTAATTAACTTTATCGTTAATTATATTTAATCGTTTACCGTAAAATAATTATTAAACGCGAGTCAATTACGGAACAACAATTTTAAAACTCAACACCTTTGTTCGTCTATAAACTCACGTCCAACTCCACTCCACTTTACTCACAAACACCTTTTCACTTTTCAACAAATCAAATAAAGATCAAAATATCACTTTCTTTGATCGTTCTTCGTGTTCTTCGTCGTTCATCATTTGTTCTTCATCGTTCTTGAGCAAATCCTTCATAAAACCTTCATTTCTTAATTAAATCCTTCCTAATTTATATTTCTAGACTCTCCTCTTCGCTCTCCATCTTCAAGTACGGTTTTATTTCAATTCCGACAAAATCGTTTTTAAGACTTTAATTATGGAAAAATCATATTTTAAGTTCTAATAATGTTTTCTTGTCATTTCTTATAGGGGAAGACTTTGAAGACGAGTTTGGAGACTCGTATATTTTAGGTGAAGATTAGTAGGAGGGATTCTTGGTTTATACTTCTTATTATTTTGGTGCTACTTGATTTTAGCTAAGCTAAGGTAACAATTCCGAGTTACTCGACGATATAATGTCACATAGCCTTAGTTTCTTAGGTTTTGGTTCATATTATGGTTACTAATGATTTTTGGTAGTAACATGTTAAGTAGTATGATTTATATGTTGTATGGAATTTTTAATATGTTAGTATTCTAGACATGTTAGTATGATTTAATTATAATCATGATTTTTGTATGATGGATGGTTGTATTGGATGTTAAAAATGGTTGTTGATTAATTAGAACATGTTAGAAATAATATGGTGTGAGTGATGGTGGTGGCCGGATTAGTTGGCCGGAGAAACCAGCCCAAACCGGCCGGTCCAGGCCCGGTTCAGGCCGGTTCAGGCCGGTCCTGGTCCGGTCTGGATTGGTCCGGGGTTTGGTCTTTGGGTTGTGTCGATGTTTGATTGTTATGTTGTTGTGTTGACGGGTTTTAATTATGATAAGCATGCGGGAATTAATTAGAAACGGTTTTTACTAAAATTGTCAAACCAGCCACTTTAGCCCAAATCAGGCCGTAAGGCCCAAATCAGGCCCATGTGGGTCCGGCCCAACTCAGCCCGTGGGTCCCACTTTGGGACTTGTGACGGTTTTTGAGTTATCGTTATTTTTATCGTGTTTTGTAATATCTAACAAGTGGGAAATATTAATAAGTAAAATATTTATTTAAAAAGGTTTTTCATAAAATTATTATCTCTCACATGTTAGAAATTATAATACGAGACCGTAGTTTAATTTGGTATCCTTTAAGTCAAGCGGGGGTTACGTAAGATGTAATAATTCACATGTTAGAATTTTCAATAAAATAACATGTAAAGAATATGATGATTGTATGTTCAAGCCTCGATGGCTAAGACTCTGTTTCTAGCCGGTTTGGCCAAACGGGTTTGGTCAAACTAAGATCTAGTCAGCCCCGTTTTGACTGATGACCCGTCGCGGGACTCGGGTCGGGGATTTGTCTTCAGGTAAGGGTTTATTTTAATGAATGAATGAATGAGCCTTAGTAGTTATGAGGCGATATGATATTTGATTATGATTTATATGAAATTAGTCACATGATAGGATGTTATTCTGTGACTGTTTTAATTATATGGTTGGTGTCGTGTTGACTAAGTACCCATAGAGAATTATGAGTATATGGCGTCTTGACCATTCTAATTCTAAATGAGTATCTTGGACCATGACATTGATAGGCCCGTACTATCTTTAACGAGCATACGGAGTTTGCCGCTTGATAGCGTTTGTGTCCCTGGCCTGGGCCTTTTGAT
>JAIUZE010071348.1:0-40444 GCA_022085475.1 Heliosperma pusillum | reverse complement strand
TAATAATAATAATAATAATAATAATAATAATAATAATAATAATAATAATAATAATAATAATAATAATAATAATAATAATAATAATAATAATAATTATAATAATCTTAGATCTGTTAATAATAATATTAATAACAATAATATTAGATCGGTTAATAATAAAAATAATATAATTGGTTATATTTTGTTTAATAATAATAATAATCAAAATAATAATAATAATCAGAATAATAATAACAATCAGGATAATAAACATAATAATTAGAATAAAGATCGGAAGCTTACAGAGATAAAGATGCATGTCTTTTTTAGCCGATGAGATTGTCGATTTGAGCCGATGGGGTTGAAGATGCATGATGGTGAATAGCATATGAATATCAAAAGAAGGAATGAGAGGGCTGAAGCAATAGAAGATGAACAATAAAAGGGTTGACAATAGAGGATGGGAGATGAACTATTCGGCTGTCAAAGAAGGAACAAATGAACAGGACCAAGTTGTAGACCCAAATGGGAGATTAATTGTCAAATGAATTGTCAAATGAAGAGGACGACTGTATTGTGTTTATTTTCTTTTATTTTCCTTTTTTTAATGATTAATTGTCAAATTATTGGATTATGTGTATTTTCTGTTTTTTCCTTTTTTCGATTTTGTTGGATCAAATTTTAGCCGTTGGATCAAATATAGCCTTATTATAGTCGTTGGATGAAATATAGCCGTTGGATAAAATTTATAGCCGTTGGATCAAATATATCCGTTGGATCAAGTATAGCCGTTGGGTTAATTATAGCCGTTGGATAAAATATAGCCGTTGGGCATAAAAACTATATATAACACATAGTCCTTAATTCAATTGCTCACACATTTTCAGTCATTCAATCCCTTCTCAATTATACTCCCTCCGTCCCAATCATTTGTTTGTCTTTGATTGAAATACCCCTCACAAATAATATAAAAGGCAAAAAAATGATTGGGACGGAGGGAGTACAAAATAACTCCAACATATTATATAAAATAACTCACACATTAAAATGTATGACTCAAGTTCAAATTCTTCAAATTCTTCAAACGACGATATTGTCAATCAAAATAGGCTTTCTGATTGCGAATGGGAAGCCGAAATCGATGAAGAAACTGAGGCGGTACAAAACCTCATAACTCAATGTATGAATGAGTATATAAACAGAAATATACAACAACCAATTCCTCGAACTAGGCGCCCAAGAAGAAACATCGAGAGAAATCGTGAAGAGGGTCATAACCAATTGTACCATGACTACTTTATAGATCTGGTGTACCCCGAGGAGCTATTTCGCCGCAGATTTCGCATGCGTAAGCGTGTATTTCTGCGTATAGTTACTGCTTTATCCGCCAACAACCGTTATTTTCAACAACGGGCAGGCGGTAATGGGAGACCTAGTTTCTCACCATTACAGAGATGTACGGTTGCTTTGAGAGTACTTGCATATGGTGCATCTACTGATTCAGTTGATGAATATTTGCGTATGAGCGATACAGCCATAAGAGACTCTCTCAAATTGTTCGTCGACGGGGTGATTGATAACTTTGGAACTCAGTATCTACGCAGGCCCACCCCTCAAGATTTAGCAAGGTTGCTATATATGGGGGAGGCTCGTGGATTTCCGGGCATGTTAGGTAGCATTGACTGCATGCACTCGGAAAGGAAAAACTGTCCAACATCATGGGCGGGACAATATTCCGGGAGAAGTGGTAAGCCTACAGTTATTTTGGAAGTTGTCGCATCGTACGATTTATGGATATGGCATGCCTTTTTTCGTACACCAGGTTCCCTTAATGATATTAATTTTCTTCAACGTTCTCCATTATTTAATGAAATTTTAGAAGAATCTGCCCCAACTGTTAATTTTGAGGTGAATGGTAGGGAGTATAACATGGGATATTATCTTGCTGATGGTATATATCCGGGTTGGGCAACATTTGTTAAAACAATTACTGCGCCTCAAATTCAAAAGCATAGGTTATTTGCAGCTCGACAAGAGAGTTGTCGAAAAGATGTTGAGCGTGCCTTCGGCGTCTTACAAGCTCGATTTGCGTATATCAAACGGCCTTGTCTTCTTTGGGATAGAACCACAATGAGAAAAGTTCTTATGGCTTGTATTAATATGTATAATATGATAGTTGAAGACGAACGAGAAACATATCTTAACTATGAAAACATAATCGCGGAGCTTAAAGAAGATAATCCGACTTCAGCTAGTGATGATCAGTATGAGTATTGTTGTAGAAGGTCGGCTCAAGATCGATTCATAGAAATTCATGGCGAGATTCGCGATCGTGCCACTCATATTGCTTTGAAAAATGATCTCATCAAGCATATTTGGCAAAATTTTCGTAACTAGATTATGAACGAAATGTATTTTCTTATTTACGGGTTGTTAAGCTAGTTATTTCTAATTTTGTATTTTTTCAATTAGTTTTATGTAACCCGTATTTTTTTTTCTCGTTTTTTCTAATTTTGTGTTTTTTCAATTAGTTTTATGTATCCCGTATTTTTTTAGCTCGTTTTTTTTTTTTTTTTTTTTTTTTTTTTTTTTTTTTTTTTTTTTTTTCTGCTGATTTTGTGTTTTTTAATTAGTTTTATGTAACCCGTATTTTATTTATTAAATCATATTTTTTAATTATTGCGAGTTTTTTTTTCCACATTTGTGTAATTATTAGTTTATTAAGAGATTTTCAAAAATGTAAAAATTAACTTACTTTTAGTTTGTTAGTAATAAGTATTATATGAAAAAAAGTATGAGAGAGGTTTGGTTGGGGTAGAGAATGTGGAAATGATGGAAAATGTTGGAAAGTGGAAAATGATTGGAAAGGTTGAAAAGTGAAAAATGATTGGGTTGGTGACCTAGGTCATGACTTTCTGCTTGGGAGGGTGTAAATGGGTCAAGATAATTATGGGGTAATTAAGAGTAAAAATTGGTGGTGACCTAGTTAGTGTGACTTTTGCTTGGGGATGATTTTAAGTGTTGCATTAGGGTAAAAAGTGTTGCATAAAGTGTTGCATATAGCTATTGCAACGAGACTTTAAGCAACACTCGTGAAAGTGTTGCCTAAAGCCTATAACAACATTTCAAAGGCTATACAGAACACATTCCAAGTGTTGCTACAACTTCATTTTGTAGTAGTGGAATGATAAATGATAAATGATAAATGATAAATAATACTTCGTAATAAATAGTCAATATTACTCGAAATTAAATGAAATGGCAGTGTACATAAATTCTAACACTAATAATATCGTAAATCAACTTTATACTAAAAGATTAACAAATCTTCGAATTTCACGCTTAATTTCCCCGCCTAAGTGACACTCTACTATAGAATATTTGCCATATATCAATTATATACCATAAAAATTAATGGTAATTATGGTCACAATTTTTTCATAAATAATTGTTTACCTTTTATAAGAACAAAGCAAATTCTCGACTCTTTTCAAACTGGGATAAATCTATATATAGTTTTTTTGACAAAAAAATAATTTGAGAAAAAGATGACATCATTTGTTTCAAGATGTAAAAAAATATTAAAATACACGTCTCATAACATATTCAACTCTTTTGATCTTTTTCCTTATTAGTTTTTCAAATCAAGTTTTTATTTCTTAAATCAAAGTACATCGAGATAAAATTTGAAAATTTATGTGTCAATTTAATTTATAAGTAATACACTAAAAAGTAAAAGTCTGTAAATACCGCGCATTGCACGGGATCTAAACTAGTTTTTTATAATTAGTTTCATATAAACATTATTTTTGTAAAAGCTTCGGGTTTGAACCCAATTTAAGAAAAAATATTCGTACAAAACAACTCCAAAATCACAAATACTCATTGAAGACGGGCATACACATCTTCGATGAATACGGGTCGGGTTGCCTTTCATAAAAAAATAAGTTGAAACCAAATTGGTTCTCATTTAGGGTAAGATTATTGGTAGTATATGAGTAATTTGATCACCCAATGAGACTATTATTCACTTGTCATCCACCATGTACAACCATACATGGTCCCCTACCATTTCCTTAATAATTGTGTCAAAATCAAAGGTAAACAAATGATCGGGACGAAGGGACTAGGGAGTAATAAAAGTTAGTGGAAAGTGGATGTGACAGAGTTTAAGACTTTGGTTAGTCTTGCCAATAATCATACCCTTACCCTCCCACTTACCTCCTTTCATAAGAGACAATATGACCCATCTACTTTATACTAATCCACAAACATTTGAATACTTTTTATTGGCTGCTGAAAATATGGAAACAAAAAAGAATATGGGTCCCACATCTTTTGCAAAATATTTATTTACTGTCTTTCATAGTTGTTCTCTTTCATAATTGTTCTCATATAAAACCATACATTAACAATTAACAGCATGAAAAAATTTAATAGAATTGTTTGTCGTATAAAGTTAGGTAATGAACAAAAAATCAAGCGATTTGGGAAAAAAATTAGGATTATTACTAGAAAATAAATCATTTAGAAATTAATTTTATAGAAAAAAATCAAATATAAAAAAATATAAGGGGTCACATAAATACAAATATAATTAGGGAAATATTTTTTTTAGAAAAATCATATAGAAGTAAAAAAAAAAATCTGAATAAGAGTACATTTTTATTTTCTACATAAATCATCTCTATATTCGATTAAAAGATCAACATGAAAAATTACTATATACGGAGTATAACTTAAAAAACAAAAATTTCATTTGATAATTTAGTCTTGATCGAAGTACTTACCAAATTAGCTATGTAGCTCACAAATCAAATTGTTCAGATGCAGAAAACAAAATAAAAAATGAGTTTAAACAACTAATATGCAAATATTTGTCTCTTTTTTCTTTTTGTAAATGTGTTAGTTTAAGTGTCAAAATTACTCCAAATGTATACTCCGTATATTGGAGTATGAAATTTTGAAAATAAAGATCAAACTAGAGGGGATGGGATTTTAATTGGAAATGATGGAAGGGAAAAATGAAGAAGAGGAATTGATAGAGGGGGGGCGGCAGATACGAGCTCAAATATAGGGGTTTTATCTTCTACTTCTTCATATTTGGGGTAGATATTTTTGATTGAGATTCATAAGAGCGGTTGGGTTGGGCTTTGTTGTACACTATTTTTTTTTTCTAATATAAATTCAAATATTCGTGGGAGGCAAATTTTTCTCCAAATTGGATTCTTTTTAAAAAGGCATAATTGAATTTAGATATTTTTCTTTCTGCAAGTCTTATTTGCAACGGGACGATATGTCGCAAGCTTAAGACGGGTCGAACTCACTTTACAAAGAGCTTGGGGGGCAGGCAAGTAAGGAGCTCCATTTATCCCCACTTGCTTTTTGTGAGGAGGGTTAACCCGTCTTAGATTTGCGATGGATCGCCCCATCACAACTCACAAATGACAATCTGTGTTTTTCTTTTAATGTACATCTTTGATTCTTGGATCAACCAAGAATTGAACATTCACGAGTAGGATAAATGTTGGATGCGTGGACACGACAAAAAAAAATATGTCAATGTTATAAATTAACCAGCTACTAAATCATATAAAAGGTTAAATAATAATAAAATATATTATATTTATTTCTTTGTTTTCGATCTATGATTTACTCCCTCCATCTAGGACCAAGAAATGGGGAAGACACTATTTGTGGATGACAAGTGAAAAATAATTACATTGGATTATTAAATTACACATCAAATTAAAAGACTTTCATATATAAAAGATAAACAGTTGAATTAGAAACCCAAAAATGAAAAAGATACACAAAAAACCGATACACATCGAGTATTATATGAAGAGACGTTAATGTATTATGGAGGGTGGATATAAACGAGTACCACCCAAGCTCCACATGTTTGTGCAGATTAGGCATATCTATCATAGTAGTGCGACATGCCGACATGTAAATATTTATACGTATATGAGATTACTAATAATGTAATTTATAAAAGAAAATGAAATTTTAATTTCATTGAATTTTGTTCGTACATTGAAAATTATGTTACAAAATCATATTCTATTAGTTTGCTCATTTCAATATTTGACACATGAAAGTTATCTTTATTATATTTTTAAGTAAAATATTAATTTTTTGTTATGGTTATCTAGGATTAAAATATTATAACAAAATCTTTAAAAAATACCCGTGCAATTCTGCACGGGTTTTAAACTAGTATTTATTAAAGACGGATATATTCGTGTTAAATGAGGTTGCTACTCCCAAATCGACCTCTTGGATTCCCCTCTGTAGTCCCCACCATTGTAGATAAACCACCACTTTACTCTTCCAAAACTCCCACAACAACAAAAGGCGTCACCAACAAAATGGGTCTACTATGGTGGAAGAACAACAAAACCAATTCTGAGGAAACAAAACCAACCCAACAAAACAACAACAACAACAACAACCTATCATCCTCCTCCTCCTCCACAACCGCAAGCGGCGGAGAAGCTGCGTCGATGTACGGTGCTGAGGAGGTAAAACGCCCTCGCCCCACTGAAGTCACTGTTTTTGAATTCGGGTCGGCTTCGGATCGGGTTACAATTGCTGGGTACTGCCCCGTTTCCGAGGAACTTGAACCATGTCGCTGGGAAATTCTCACTGCCCAAGATTCTGATGCACCTCAGTTCCGGGTTGTCTTTTGATTTTGTCTTCAACATCTATCTTTTCTTGTTTATTTATGCCTTATGGGATGTGTTTAATGAGAAATAAGTTGGTATAAATCTTTTATGTTTTTGTTGCTTTATTGGATGGAGGGTACTGTTATGCTTAATTGTGTTGTTGATATTGTGTTCATCGTTGGAAATTTGTGTGATTCTTAGGCCCGTTCTTTTGGATTGAAATTATGTGAACTCGATTATTTGAAATACAATTTTGAACTGAAATTAGTTCCAAATGAACTTGGCGTTATTAGTATTACGGGGTATAAAACCACTTATTGTCCTCAACCTTATCTTTTGTTTTTGACTTACGGTACGGAATACCTATATTTATAAACCAACCTAGTTACGTTACTGTGGTTATTAAGCTGGTAGCAGCAACTCGGATAGGATAACATTGTCATCCATATAGTCATAGGCTGTGGTGCGAAGAAGAAAGGTAGTGCCCATTTAGGGCTCGCTTGGAATGGAGGTAATTATTACGGGAGTAATAGAGTTTAAATGAACTAGAAAATGGAGGAGAGTGATGCAGGTTGGGGATAGAAATGAGGGATTATAGTGTAATAGACTAATAGTCCCTTCATTAAGAGAGTAAAAGTTTCCTACCTCTCCCTTAAGTAATGCATTACATAATAATTCCTCACTCACCTTCTCTCTCCACCCTCCACAACCACCATAAACCACCAATCTCCTTCCTTTTCTTCTTGTTTTAGCTTCTATTACCCCCGTGATAATTACCTCCATTCCAAGCGAGCCCTTATTGATTGAAATGTGGAGGGTGGTAGTTGTTGGAAATTTTGAGGAGGAACATACAGAGATTGTAGACGTATTTTTCAAAGTCGCAAGGCACTAGGACTAGTTTCTTGGTAGCCTTAGTAGAAACTTGGTGCTCTAATGGAGTAATGGTATTTTGTTTGTGTTCCTCCCCAATACCATATTCATACCCATTAAATATGATACAATCCAAAATAAATGAGGCAATGTCAACATAACAGTAAAGGAAAACAATAAAGATAGTAGAGGAAAGCGGTTCAATAATGATTATTGATAGACTTTCAACAAGAAAGAAATGCAGTAGAGTACTTCGTTTCTAGCTCAAAATAACAAATAGAGAATTA
Organism: Heliosperma pusillum; assembly: GCA_022085475.1. Taxonomy (NCBI): domain Eukaryota; kingdom Viridiplantae; phylum Streptophyta; class Magnoliopsida; order Caryophyllales; family Caryophyllaceae; genus Heliosperma; species Heliosperma pusillum. Next base: position 32,637 of record JAIUZE010071348.1, on the reverse strand, counting down.
AGACAAAGAGAATTTATATCTTCATTCATGATAATGATATTACAACTAACCCAACTATTTATAGTCTAATTAGCTTGGGGAATAAGTCACAAAAGAGATAAATGACTAGACTACCCTTAGCCTCATTTTGATGTGTATCAATGAGTACTAATGAGGAATGTGCTTTGGAATTGCTAAAACCTCAAGTGTTCTGGTCTATTGTGACTTATGTTTTTGATCCGGGGAGTTTAAACTGTCAATGTGCAATGAGGTTTAGACATGTGCCTAATTCTATGATGTGTAAATCTGGCACAAGCGTAGACACGTCTCATTTCAAAGGGATGATTTTCATCCTTGCCACTTAGAGTATGATGGAGCTTATTCTTTGCTATATGGTACAATCACAAATGATGTAGAAATAATCATCAACCAAGCCACTAAGCATGCTCACATGGTCAAGTTTCATCCTCAATGCCCAACTATTTATAAACTTGAGATGAGTCACCTACCCCTTGGATTTTCCCATTTGTGTCGCAATTAATATGGAATCTAATGGGGTGGTGTACTTGTTTGAGCAACATTATAGTGCTAATTTGTGTTTATTGCTGGAGTTTTCGTACAAAAGTATTCCATGGAGCATTGGGGGGGGGGGGGGGGGGGGGGGGATAGTTTGCTTTGATGGTGTTTGGGTTACTACTACTAGAGATCTCACTCAAGGTGTAGAGGATGTACTATGGAGAAACACTCTTGAACAAATCGGCTGTGACAGAGTTGATACTTTTCAACTTACTGGCAACATTAGTTTTCTAACAAAGATAACATCGGTGAAGAATTGTGAAAAAAGCAGTTACGAGTTTTTATGGGAATGACATTTAGCTTCTTCATTTTTGACCTTGGTGGTAATGACGATTCCCTGAGAGGTAAAACTTGGGGTACAAGGAGTGTAACCTATGAGACGGCCAAGGCTAAAACGATCCTGACAATGGGAGGCAGATATGTTACTTGAAAATGGCAGACACAATCAAAGTGACAATACCTTTTTCTTTGATCCCGGTGGACATCACATAGCTACTTGCTCTTATGTTGGTCTAGATCAAGTTGTTGAATTACAAAAATGCAAGCTAAGTGATGTCGTCATGAGTCAAATCTGATCCTTCAGAACAAGGATCATGCAAGGAGAGGGTATTAATACACGTCAAAATGAGAGGGTAGTCTAGTCATTTATCTTTGTGTGACTTATTCCCCAAGCTAATTAGACTATAAATATCTTGGTTAGTTGTAATGTCATTCATGAATGAAAATATCAATTCTCTTTGTCTTAATTCTCTATTTGCTATTTTGAGTTAGAAACCAAGTTTTCCCACAGTACTGCATTTCTTTCTTGTTGAAGCCTATCAATAATCATTATTGAACAACTTTCCTCTACTATTTTTATTGTTTTCCTTTACTGTTATATTGACATTGCCTCATTTATATTGGATTGTATCAAAACAGTTGTAAGCAGGATTTTGGTGACAACTATGCGTGAATAGCAATTCATCTTTTTGCCTTCAGTCCGATTGTTTCTGGAAGTCTGAATTCAGTCTTTATTTTGTTATTCAGATTATGTGGGTTAAGGTTGTGTATTTCTGTCAGTCCTTGATGTAGCCTGGCCATTCTGGTCATAGAATTAAATTGCGTTTTGAATACAAGTTGCGGCGTTATCTCGGGTACTGTATTCAGCATCGCCTCAAAAAACTGTAGAATAAGGTCGTGTTTCGGTGTTTATGCCATGATTTAAGACCAGGGCTGTCGTAGGTTTCAGCAGCTTGTTTATAACGTCTTCCCATATTTAGCTGATTGAGGATTAAAAGGTTAAATGCTGATTTATTTGCTGAAATTGGTTTCATTGCCCATCTGAACAAAGAATTTTGAGGAGCCAAAACCAACTATGGCAAAAAACGATTGCGGTAGAGGTAGAGGTAGAGGTAGAGGTTGTAATCCATAGAGGCTAAGGCATTGATTCCCACACTTTGAGCTGAGGTAATGGGTGCCATCGTATAAACTGCCTCTCAGTAACCTCTGTTCGTCACAGTGGGACAGGGAAAAAAAATCTATTATTCCGATTAAAGACATGCAAACTTTTCTGTTGAGTCTTACTTTTACTGCTGCTAAAATCTGGGAAATAAAATAGGCAATCAAGCCTTGAATTTGGAAGAGAGGTTTTAAAGATGGTAATAGATCTGGGCCATAACCTGAAATCGTGATGATTCACTAATAAAGGTTTTGAAGATGGTAATGCTTGCAAGTTATTGTCAATGATCGATTTCGAGACCGAGTCTTAAATGGAGACTTGATAGCATTCTATTCATATGCTCTCACAAAATATCGTGCTGAATTGGTCTTGTGTAAGATTCAATTCATGAGTTTTGGTCTGTCAAGTTTCACATGTCCTCCATTAAAAAAGTTTAGTAAATGACTACGAGTTGGTCTTATATAAGACCGTTATATGCATAGAATATACTCCGTATTATCTATACCTATCATCAAACGATGTGCATAACAAGAAATGGGGTCTTATTCAAGCTTAAATCTTGTTCCGGGATTTGTTGCGGCGGCTTCTGCTGATGTTTTGATTTGAAATAACTTCCTGAACGTGAATGAAATCCCATTCAACTTCAGTACCTTTAATGAACTACTCTAGTCTTCGCTACACTGTAATCCAGACAGGGTTTAAGCTGATTTATATCGATTATTGGGGTACAATGGCTATCAGGTTCGTTCAAATCCAAATTGGTTTGTAATCAATTTTGGTCTTTAGCCAATTATCAGGGCTGGTTTTGGGCGGATTTCTCGAGTCTTGGCTTTTGCTATCACGAATTTTAGTCTCATATATATCAACATAATTCTATCATCATCGTCAATTCGAGATTAAAATAATATCAATATCAATTTGTAAAATCAACATGTACATTACTACGCATTATTCTCCTTGAAAAATCTTAATAACTACGGACTGATCTTCAAAGGTAGGTACAGTTTTCAAAGCAAATTAAACCAAAAAAAAAAAAAAAAGATTTGAGTATCAAGTAAACCATCCTAAAGCTGTACGGTATAAGTTAATCTCTTTTGCCCTCTAAAAACCTAACAGTCCATGAAGTTACCAATGAAGTAGATCAGATATATGTTGCTTGATTGTTTGTATTCTTTCATAGCTGCCCAGAAAAAATAGAACTATTGCAATCAACACAACGCAAGCGTACGGCCAATAGCGTAGTAAACCCTTCTTCCCCTTATTTAGGAGGGCAGGAGGAATGGGTTTAGTCGATTTAATCTGCTTCGTTTGTAAATACGCCTTCACAGTCCTCTTCGCCACTGTCACCGGCTTCTCTACAGCTTCAGGCTCGTTGAGTGACTCGGACAAAGGTTCTGGAGGCTTAGCAGGCTCATTTTCAGGAGTCTCTGGATTAAGTGCTCTCTTCTTTTCTTTCTTCTTTGCCCGCTTCTCCCTCTCCTATATGACACCAGTAACGATGATGAACATTTAGGATAGCATGTTAAGTACGTAACAGCAGAACTAGGTTTAGATTCCTCTTATATTACGAAACAGGGGTGAAGGTTTGAAATAATTTAGCTCAATGACACAATGGATCTGAAGAAATTCGTGTAAAAAAGGTTTTAAAGATACTAACCTTCTCCTTTTGCTCTGCTTCTTTCCGCGCTTTAAACTCGGCCCTTGCTTGCGCTTTCAGTGCAGTCCGTCTTTTCCTCTCCAATGCTTCTTCAGCCTTGGCTTTCTCCTCCAATCTACGCTGCTCCCTCAATTGAGCTGCTTCTTTCTCTCTTTTTACTTGATTTGCTTTCTTACTCAACTCGTCCTCCTCGTTTGTCAGCATGGGTTCTTCCTTATATTCCTCTATCTCAATTCTGTTGGATAATTTAGGTAGTTTATTCTTCGACATGGCTTCATTCTTTTCAGCAGCAGGTGCTATCTTTTTCTTTACTTTTTCCGATGATTTATCTTTCGTAATTTTACCTTCTGTTGGTATATCTCTTTTCATGGTCAAGACTATTGTTGGCGAGTCGACCTTGATTGACGCGTTTACTTTATCATCAGGAAACGTTTTCGAGGATGGTGGCACCTCGTTAATACCAAGTCGTGTATCATCCGATGTTCCATATCTCCAGGGCCTATGCCTCATGTTACATTGAGTAACGTACTCCTTTCGAAATTCATCATTTTTATTCCACATTGCCATAAACGTCTCCACCTATTAACAGGAGCATGGCAGGTATGTCAGTTAAAGATAATACACAGATTTTAGAAGACGGTTTCACAGACTCACTGCGGTTACTACAGCTCCTGGTTTCTGATCAATAAATATATATAAGGTACCAATTATGGTAAGCATTTTCTTTTACTGAACCGAGTCAAAAAGCTATCTCACCTGGTTAGCACAATGGCGCTCAAGACTATCCTTGTTGCCTTCCGCTGCATAGTTATGGGCTATACTCAATTCATTCTTGCCCTTGTAGAAAGCTGCGTTCTGCCAGTTCAGATATACGGAGTATATAATTAAGTCTACTGAAACCAACGGAAACTACTTTAAAAATTGAAGATTTAATAACAAACCTTTTGATTTCGCTGTATCTTTAGTTTTTGGACATGAACATATGCCTCTTGACGAATATCATTAGCAGACCTCACTCGACGTTTTAGATCAATCAGCACGGCACTTTCGTCATCATGTTTCTTCTTAGCCGCTCTGACATGTTCATCTGCTTTGACAAACTTATCTCTGAGATCATCCAATTCTTTCTTCAGAACCTGTATATTGGAATAAAATCAAATCAAGACTCCTGACATATTTTTTTATCCCTAACATGAAGTCATCTTAAGAAAATACTTTACAATAACATCACACATTGGAAAACCTAAGTGAAGTCTATTTGTACCTTGTTATCGAGTTCTTCAACTGTCATGCCATTCTTTGCATGATTTACTAAATTACGGGCGAAGTCTACTTCCTTCTTTTTGTTCCTTGCCAAATCGTGTGCAGCTTTTGCTTCCACTTTGGCTGCTTCCAAAATATTTTGGAGTTCACGACAACAAACCTGTTCAAAAAAGCGAGTCAGAAACAAATTAATCTCCCTCGATCAACAAGCATTATCGATTCAGTATGCTTCACCTGTTGCTGGTTAGCTTTAGCTCGAAGAGCATCTCTAGTGTTTGTCTTTTCAGCAAGTTCTATCTCACTCTGCCTTATCTGCTCCTCATATATTCTCACATCAGCTCTCGGGATTTTGACCAACCAGTAAGTCGAATTTCTCCCCGAATTAGGGTTAATAGTGTGTCCATCAGAAGAATCAGCTTCAGACGCCTCTTTAGAGGATGCTGGAGACTCAATAGCCTCTTCTGAAGGAACACCTTGAGCGCACACAGCATCATGGTTCAACCCTTCAGAATGATCATCATTGGCCCTAGACGGGAAGGAACCAAAACTGATTTTTGACCCTAAAGTTCCTTCAGAAATGTTATTTAACTTGATTGCCATATCAAACTTGCCATTCTTAGTTTCGGATCCCGGTTTTTTATCGTCAGTGAACCCAGTCGCGGAGTTATCTAGAACTGAAGAGACATCATCAATTACTTTGGATTCCATTGATTCCATTGCACCTTCATCAGATTGACCAACACTGACTGTTGTGGGATTTTCCATCCCTAAAAGCTCTAAATTACCCTGATTATGTACTTCTTCAGATTGATTACAGAGAGACTGCAAGTCTGGAGTTTCTTCTGGTCTGGAAAACGGTTCTAAAAATATTCGGCCTGTAAAATCATCGTCATTCTCACCCTTATTGAGCTCACATCCAACTGCTTCTGAATTCATAAACCCCTCGCTTCCTGCGATAGGGTAATTTATAGCAGCAGTTTCAACTTGCTCGTCAGTCTCAGAAGGTTCTACTGCATCAAGAATATTATTGACAGTAGTGCCATCCTGTGCCTCAGCTGGTTCTTGGGCTTCAAAAACACTAAATTTACTTTTATTGTCAACATCTAAAGAGCAAGAAGCAATGCTATCACTGCCAGTCGCGGAAACCTCTTCAATCTCTTCCTCACCGTCTTTCAAATATCTACACTCTTAAACCTCATTAAAGAAACCTTCCGCAACACTACAATTATGAACATCATGTACAACAGGTTCTGTATCCTTAGAAGCATCCTTAATAACCTCCAAAACCCTGATACTAGCACCATTCTCAACCTCGATATCCAGACTGAATTCACCAAAAATCACAACCCCTTTCTCATGATATCCACCATGATCATCATCTACTAATGCAACATTACGGTTACCGACAAAGACGTCATTAACACCGACATTCGTTGTCAACGGCGACATGATCACACACTTTTCACTCTCGTCAATCTTAATAACTGTATCAACCGTCATTGCAGTTCACAGGAGAATATTCAGGGTTAGAGAGAGGGTGGAAGAGTGAACAGTAAAGAGTGAAGAGTGAGGAGACTACGAGTAGGACTGTTATTTATATACACTACACTTCGTCTGTTACCAATATCAGTAGGAGACTACGAGTAGGACTGTTATTAACTCTCTTTTTTTAGTATTTTATCGCTGGTTTTTTTTTTTTTTTGGGAAAGAAGAAAGAAAAAAAAGACCGAAATCCTGCTTTGTGCTCTTGTATTAAGGAGAACTATTCTTGTTCGTGAGTTTAGAAATCGGGAATTATATTTCGGTACCTAAAAAAGGTAATTAACTTTCAGATCGAAATCCAGTAGGAGTAGGTGATTGAAATATAGACGATCAAGATGGATAGGGTACGTTTTGAAGTAGGATAAGAAAATAACCCACTTTTTTCAATTCAAATCCGACCCAAAAATAATTGATCGTAAGTCACCCGTACCTAAAGTTAAAGGTAAACAACGGTAAGTCGGTAACTAACCGAAACCTAACCAAAAAATGTCCCGCCTTTTCAACCCAAACTCAAACCCAAAAATGACCTGAATCCAAAATTACCCGCAAAGAGCAAGTCAAAACTAGGCCAATAGCAAGTCAACCTGTGAAACAACTGTCATTGACTCAGGATGACGTCATTGTAAAGTAGTTAGGAATTGTATATATATATATACCGTTACATGTACATTCATTAATTAAGTCAATATAACACAAACTTTTATTTAGATTTTCTCTCTCTAGAATATTCCAGAATACTTGTCTTCTTTAAGTTTCTTCATTCAAGCTTTAATGGCTTCCTTCATCATCACCATTGACGAAGTTCCATTTCACATGGTATCAGAGCAGGTTTAACCTGTCTCTGCGTACTCATTCTTCCCCATCAATCTCTGATTCTATTTTTTGATCTTTCGTTCGTTTTTCCCTAATTTTGTCGATATTAGGGTTTCCGTTTTGTTGTCACAAAATCAAAAACAAATTCAATCAAATCGCGATTATTCTTTCTCTACTTTTAATCGAATCGCAGGTCGATTGATGATTCTTGTTATTTTTCGCACAATCTCATCAATTTTCATCAATCTCATCAATTTTTCATCAATTTTCATCAATCTCATCAAATTTTCATCAATTTTTATCAATCTCATCAAATTTTTCATCATATTCACAGAAATGCCTAACGATACTGTCAACATTAATTCAGAAAGTAATTTAGTCGGTAATCAAGTCGCGAATCCTCTAGATGATCCTTTATTCCTTAGTATGTCCGATCATCCAGGTTTGCGTGCTACTAATACTTATTTTATTGGTCATAACTTCATTTCTTGGAGCAGAGGTGTTACTTTAGGTCTCGGATCCAAACACAAGCTTGGATTTCTTGACGGAACCACATCGATGCCGGCTTTAAACGATCCTAACTATCAGAGGTGGTTAAGAAGCGATTATATGGTGCGATGCTGGCTTCTGAACACCATAACAGACAAATTGAAGGAAGGATTTCTCTCTTGTAAGTCTACTAAGAAGCTGTGGTATGAGATTAAGGAGAGATATGGTCAAAACAATGGTCCTTTGTTGTATCAACTTAAGAAGGAGTTACGGAACATTACTCAAGAAAACAATTCTGTTGTTGAATATTTCAACAAACTAAAGAGGCATTGGGATGATATTGAAAAACTGGAGAGTTATCCTGATTGCAACTGTGGAGCTATGGCAAGATGTACATGTAATTTGCTTAAGCAGATTCTTGATAATGCATAAAAAAAAAAGGTTTTGGCCTTCATGATGGGGCTTGGAGATACTTATGATTCTTTGAGAACAAACATCTTGACAATTGAGCCAATACCTGCTGTTAATAAGGTGTATTCTATGATACATCAAGCTGAAACTCAGAAAACAATATCCAGCTTTATGTCGCTATCTCAAGAAGTCAGTGCTTTGGCTGCTAACAAAGTTAAACCTCAGGACAGTCAAGGAGGATCGAATGCTTCGAATGTATGGAGAAGAGATGGAAAGAGGCCTAAGGTTAATGAGCAACGTTGGTGCAATCACTGTAATAAAGGAGCTTGCTTGCTAGGAGATTCCTGATGTTTCTGCTGTCACTACATGAGCTCAAGATGCTAGTAGCAGTGGCATTGCTCGGTTTGATCCAGAGGTTGTGACTGCAGTCTATCAGGAAATGATGCAGATGATGCAAGGCAAACAATCTAGTCGATCAACTGATTATTCTTCTCATGTGAACTTTGCAGGTAAAGTTCATTCTACTGGCTCTTCTAATGCTATTCATAACAATAATGAAAATGATTGGATAGTGGATTCTGTGCTAGTGATCACATGAGTGGATATAAGGGGATTTTCGCAAACCTAAATTTGTTAAACAGACCTATCTATGTTGGCCTACCTGATGGAACCACCAAATTAGTTGCATTTTCTGGCGGCGTATGCATTCTTCCCAATTTGATCATTCATAATGTGTTATATGTTCCTGGTTTCAAGCATAACTTGTTGTCTGTAGGACAACTATTAAGTGATTCTCACATGGTAACACAATTTTCTGTGATACAGGACGCTGCTTCTAATATCACAGTTCCAGTGTGTCCAAGATTGGCAAGGAAGCAGTATAAATAATCATGTTGTGCAACATAGTTATAAGTATAATAAAGCTGTATTTACTAAGGTTAATAAGGGTCTGAACTGTAATGTTGTATCTTACATTAGGTCACAAAATCTTAGAAATACTAGTGTGGATTTATTTCATGCTGGGACATACATCTCTTGTAAAAATGCACCATATCCCTGTAGATCATTGCACTAGAATGAAAGAATATTTTTGTGACACTTGCATAATGTCTAAAATTCATAAACAACCTTTCATTAGAAATACTTCTAGAGCATTGCATGTTTTTGATTTGATACATGTAGATCTTTGGGGTCCATATAGAGTGCCCACCCTTACAGGGGCATATTACTTCCTCACTATTGTTGATGATCACACAAGAGTTACTTGGACTTTTCTAATGAGACATAAGACTAAGTTTTGAACACTTTGACTTCTTTCCTGACACAAATAGAGACACAGTTTTGGAAAATCTGTAAAGGTCATTAGGAGTGACAATGAGACTGAGATTTTCCAACAAGAATACTTTTCCATGTTCAATCTTAAGGGCATTGTGCATCGGAGAAGTGTTCCAGGTGTTCCTCAACAGAATGGAAGAGTTGAGAGGAAACACCGACACTTGGTAGAGACAGCAAGAGCAATATTATTGTATTCAGGCTTATCTAAAAAGTTTTGGGGTGAAAGCATATTGGCTGCTACTTATGTAATCAACAAACTAGCTAGTGCTGTATTGGATTGGAAAAGTCCTCTGGAAGTTTTGAAGGGCACTAAACCCAATTATGATGAGCTTAAGGAATTTGGGTGTCTTTGTTATGCTCCCATAAATAGCATTCCGAAAGACAAGTTTTCTGCCAAGGATAGAAGATGTATCTTCATAGGGTATCCTTATGGTTAAAAGGCCTACAAGCTTTATGAACTTGACAATCACAAGGTTTTTGTGAGTAGAGATTTTATCTTACAAGAAACCATATTTCCTATAAAAAATAATCAGCTTTCATCCTACACACAAAAAGAGCAAAATCTATTTCCTACACCTGACCTTATATGTCATGATGAGATTCCTTTTTTCATATCTTCAACTACTGAAATTTCCAATCACAATGAGAATGTTGATATTCATCTTAGAGACAGTTCAAGGGAAAATATACTTTCAGGATCTTCTCCTCTTATACCTGAAGTTGTGTCTATTTCTCAGCTAGGGGTGAACAAAAAGTGGCCCGGACCGGTAAACCGGAGCGACCCGGACCGGTCGGTCCGGTCCGGTCCAGACCGGGAACATACCGGTCCGGTCTCCGGGTCCCAAAAAATATGGTGACCGATCTCCGGTCCGGTCCGGTCTATACTTAAAAAAAATTTCAATTTTCCCTTTAAAAGAAGTACCGGTCCGGTCCAAACCCGGAAAAAAACGGACCTTAAGGGTTCCAGTCCGGTCCCCCTCTTAACCGGTCCGGTCTCCGGTCTTGGAATATGTGGTTATCCGGTCCGCGGGTTTATCCGATCCAGTCCAGTCCGGTTCTGGACCGGTGAACACCCCTATTCTCAGCAGCAAATTGAGTCCAAACCCATTAGGCACATGAAACCTCCTTCAAAACTTGGTGATTATGTTTGTCCCACTCTTAGGCAAACTTCTGAGGATCTGCCTAAGGCTTTCTCTGTTTTTGACATAGAATCCTATTCTCCTGGTCATATAGCCTATATGAATAATGTCCTTAGCACTGTGGAGCCAACTACCTATGCACAGGCCAAGGATGATCCCCAATGGGTTACTGCAATGGACAAGGAACTTCCGACTCTTGAGTCTAATGGAACTTGGGTGTTAACAACTTTGCCTCCTGGTTTTCAACCGTGTCTAAATGGGTATATAAGGTGAAATTCAACCCTGATGGAACAGTTGAATGCTATAAAGCAAGATTAGTAGCCAGGTTGAGGGAAAAGATTACAAGAGTACCTTTTCTCCTGTAGCAAAGTTATGTACTGTCAGAATTTTGTTGGTTGTTGCTGTTGCAAAGGGGTGGCCAATTAGTTAGTTGGACATTAATAACGCCTTCGTGTATGGCTTTATTGAACAAGAGGTATACATGCAACCTCCACAAGGGTATTCTAAGGCCAAACCACATCAAGTTTGTAAACTTAAAAGGTCGTTATATGGTTTGAAGTAGGCATCTAGACAATGGAATTTGGAGTTGACAAAACTTCTACAATCAGAGGGGTACATACAGTCCAAAAATGATTATTTCTTATTCAGGAAAACATTCGGAGAGAGAGTCATTATGGTATTGGTATATGTTGATGACCTTTTAATCACAGGAAATGATCAGGAGGGTATCATGCTTCTTAAAAGGGCTTTACATCAAGCTTTTACCATTAAAGATCTGGGGTTTATCAAGTATTTCCTAGGTTTAGAACTTTTAAGGAGTGATGAAGGGATTTTAATCAATCAACGCAAGTATGTGCTAGATATTTTAAAAGACACATGAATGGAAAGTTGCCAGGCAACTTTATTCCCTCTTCTCAGGGGCCTGAAATTATCAACTGGAGAGGGTGAATTGATACAAGAACCTGAAACCTACAGAAGATTGGTTGGGAGATTATTGTACTTAAATATGACAAGACCAGATTTGTCTTATGCTATCCAACACCTGAGCCAATATCTAAGTGCACCCAGGCTTCCCCATATGCAGGTTGCACTTCATGTGGTTCGATATTTGAAAGGAAAATCTGATGCAGCATTGTTTTATTCTGCCAATTCTGCCTTAGACCTGAGAGCATACTGTGATGCAGATTGGGGGGCTTGTCAGTATAGTTGCAGGTCCCTGACTGGACATTGCGTTTTCTTAGGAAATTCTTTGGTTTCCTGGAAAACGAAGAAACAGAAAACTGTTTTTAAATCATCGGCAGAATCAGAGTATAAGGCAAAGCCCTACACCTCTAGTGAACTGGTTTGGATACACAGACTTCTTGAAGATTTTGGGGTTCACATATCCTTGCCCATACTGTTAAATTGTGACAACAGAGCAACCCAACACATTGCAGCAAATCCAGTTTTCCATGAACGAACCAAACACTTAAACATAGACTGCCATTTCGTAAGGGAGAAAGTTCAGGAAGGCTTGATATCTACTGCTCATGAAATCAAGTATGCAATTAGCTTACTTGATGACAAAGGCTTTAGGTCAACAACAACATTTCTTTCTATCCTCCAAGTTGGGATTGGTGTTTGATTTGAAGTATGAGAAATCCAACTTGAAGGGGGGGCTGTGAAACAGCTGTCATTGACTCAGGATGACGTCATTGTAAAGTAGTTAGGAACACTTCATAAAGGAATTGTATATATATACTGTTACATGTACATATATTAATTAAGTCAATATAACAGAAACTTTTATTTAGATTTTCTCTCTCTAGAATATTTCAGAATACTTGTCTTCTTCTTTAAGTTTCTTCATTCAAGCTTTAATGACTTCCTTCATCATCACCATTGATGAAGCTCCATTTCACACAACCCGTTTGGTCAAGTATTACACAAAATAAACAAAATGTAATAGGTATTCATTCCTACCATATCTTTCTTTTTTTTTTCCCTAAAATATGTTTATGAAAAACATCGTTTTACCACAAAAATAACGAAATGAATTTTTTGTCAAAAAAATTCTTTTACTTGGGGTGTCTGTAAACGACAACCTTATAATAATTTTTTTTGGTCTTAAACTACCTTTGTTTTCTTTATTTTTGGCCAATCACTAGCTATGCCAAGACTCTTTATTTATGAGTTTTGCTATAAAATTTCAGAGTTCGCTCACTTAAAAATTAGCTAAAAATTAAAGTTACAATATAACCTCAAAAACTACACATATAAATACAATTAATTTTAAGTATTTATGCCAAAAATTAAAATGTAATTCATAAAGTTTTAAAACTCGGAAAAAATACATGTAACTCAATTATTAAAAGATCTGATTTAATACATCAAATGTGTAATCCTTTTTCCAAAAACCTGATAATAGTTGTCTCGAAAATGATCCAAGCCCAAAATGACTTAACCCAACCCAAACTCTTGCGACCCCCTGATCCAAACCCAACCCATTGGACCCCTCTAGGCACTACATAGAATTCAAACCCAAAAATATTGTGTATAGTGTTATAATATGTAGATAATGTGATAGAGATGTGTGTATTTCTCATTAGTACAATGAGGTATATATACACAAATATGAATAGAGGTTATGTCAAGGGAAATAAAAAGGACTAGTCTAGATACATCTTCCATTGAAAGACATTTAAAGTTATCCATAATACATGTGACTTATGGGCATCCACAATAAGTTTTCACAACACTCCCTCTTGGATGTCCATTCCTGAAGAAGATGCTTCGATGAAAACCTCCTAGAAAAACCTTGTGGGAAAAACACTAGTAAAGGAAAAAGTATACTGATCTTCAAACACGCATAACAAGTTGCCTCGTTAAAACCTTTTTCATGAAAAACCAAGTGGGACAAAACCATGGATAAGGAAAAAGAGTACAACACGTGTTACTCCCTCTGATGATTATATAACTTGATATATCTTGAAATCCATACTCTGGTGTAACTTCTCGATCGTTGAAATGGAACCATCTTAGTTGATAAACTTGATATCTTTCAATTAATTACAACTCTTGGTAATTTCAATAAATTATTTCTTCAAAACTCGCAATCTGGATATAGACATTCATGATGACTTTCGAGCCTTCATCTCAAATATTATAGTCACACTTGTAATATAAATTCTTCTGAAATAATGACATAATATTATATGTCTAGAATGATTGTCATTTTAACAATCATGATGATCATGACTATAGCGTATTAACGTGCGAAAATGCTACCTCATTAAAAACCTTGTTAGGAAAAACCCATTGGGATAAAAACCTGGACGAAGGAAAAAAGAGTGTAGCTATCATTCCTGAATTCATTCTCTTCCGGAGAATCATTCATTTATCAACAAAATTATTTAATTTATATTTCTTGCCAAATCATCTTACTACATATTTATCATAAAATATATAATCACGTAAATTCTCATAGATGCTCAAACTTCAGGTTGAGAGAATAATTACTTATTTCACATAAGCGCTTCAAGAGCATTGATGTTCAATATCCGCAATCACTGCGTAGAGGTTCATAAAGTTAATGATAAGTGCTTTAGAAACTCAATTGATGAACCACACTATCAATTTATCAATTTGATATAATTTATAATATGCTCCTTCAGGGAGTTCTCAATTATGTGAGTATAATATCTCCACTTATTCATTCAAACTTATAGGGAAAAAAACCAACCATGTGAATGCATATGATGTATACCTACGTTCTAAATTACATGCTATATAATAATGCAATGTTGTAAATAATATGAAGATAATATACAAATGATTAATTTAATTTCTATATGCACATAATGATAAATCGATAATGCAAACTGTATAGTGTTCTTTTCAATATTCATGTTCATGACATGAATGGACTTCAGGTCTAAGATAGACTTCAGGTCTATGATCGACTTCTGGTTTATGAGCTCATTTCTGATCATTAATTGTGTCGACAATTGCAATGGACTTTAATTTTCATATACCAGATCCCCATTATATAGTCCATTAAATTTCGCGCGGAAAATTTATCTGTTCCATAAATATATCAATATATTTTATTTGTTTCTTGATATTATCAGTATTGTTCAATGATATATGAATCCAAGTATATGCGGTACCATTATTTTTCGTATAGACAATCTATTATCATTCAGATATCTTTGTCACTTCAAGAACAATCAAGGTTCATTACTCTTCATGAGTACCAACTGCACATACTTGCCATTTTTCTCTCATTTTACTTATAAAAGATGTGAACCGAGTATGACTTTTACAATACACTTTATGTGTATGATTATTATGATTATTATACAATTTGGCAAGAATCTTAATTTTCATAACATATACTCTATATAACCAAGCTATGAGTCATTAGGCCTCAAATTGGGTCAAATCTGTCTATAGTCAAATCATAGATTTCAATGTTTAAAACGTATCACAAAAAGATAAGGTGATCAAGCTGGTAAGTATTTATCGTAATACATCATCATAACCAAATGAATATATATAAATCATTATTCTTATTTTCCGAGCCTCTATTTGATGTATTTCATATTTAATAATCATTGAACTTCAAGTTCAACTTGGGATCAATACTACTTGTATGTTTTTACCAGCTTTTTCTTATCACTCTCTCCCTAAGATGGTAAAAACTATCCATTAAAGATAGATTTAAGGGGCAATAAATATTCATATCCACCTTAGAACACATCTAATATCATATTTTATAACTTTTAATCAAATGATTCTTTTCAGGAGAACATAACACGGGGAGTTCAATATTGGGCAGTTGGTTTTCCCAATGTACTGAAATAATATTCCCCAAAGAGATCGCTTCATCCATTTGAAAATAAATTGTGCTTCATAAGATTGCACACGTGGGCTTCCAACCACTGAAATATATTTTTCTATGTGGACTTTTGTCCACTTCTAAAATATCAATAATTGATGATTTTATCAGTAAGATCTCTAAAAATAATACTCAATCTCATTTGTGCGTCTTGTTATTTACTCAATTAAAAAACAACAAGAAAGATTTTTTAGTACTTTATTGTCTAATTTCTAAGATAAACTTCTGGTTTATCAAAACGGGTATAATGAGAACCCGGATGACCTCAATTGTCACATTTTTAATAATTTTATATCAACATCTATTTGCATATAATTCAAGGCGACTATTTATATGCATTTGGCTATGTATCGATAATTGAACTTATCAAATGCCACATTTTTAGTTGAATATACTCTTCATGCTAATCTTCTGGTTAACTATATTTAAATAAACTTAAATGAATTTATTTTCATCTGGCCAGATAAATGATGTGACGTTAAACATAAATTGATGTCTTATATATAAGCAAGACTGTTCAATATTTTTCAGGGAATTAAACTAAAGTATTTATTTTATACGGAGTATTAAATATATCATATGACCAACAAGCATAATTGTCCGCATATATATTATTGACTTCTAAAGTTCTTATCAAATCTCTTTTCAATGCACTTTATAACATCATAAATTTGTGCAAACTGCTCTTTTTCATTCTCATATGTTAAGAATACATAGCATTTACCACAAGATGATCCTATAAATTTAGAAGTCAAGTCTACCCTTCGCGGGTGATGGATTATTCAGTAGTTTCCTTGTATGGTACGGTCAGATCATTTACTTTATTTACTCCATTATATACATATATTGGGTGCATTCTCACGTTCAATCAAGAATTGTCAATACCTTTACCATCTCACTTCTGGTGGGAATAAGAGTTTTATTAATTTATTTAAAATAAACATATCAATCTCAATAGTATTCATGGCCCACGTTCTCGACTACTATTAGCGTCGTAGTCGTTATCCTTTTAATTATCATCATATAATGGTCTATTCAATTCGCTTCAGGATATGATGTATAACCAATTAGACGAGATTTGTGTTTTTCTATTATCTTTTTGTGATTTTGAATGTCATTCGATATTTCATGCTCTTTCTCAAATTTTCGTTATTTCAAAATGTGTTTCCACTTTCCATGGACACCAATAATTTATACCCGAAGGATAATATATGTTGCATGTGCTACTACCCCCATCAATGTATTATAGTATCATTCGAATAACATATTAATAAAATACATAATTTCATAACCATGGGTCCATAATCAATCACAATTCTCATATATGTTGCACATATATATATTTTAATTTCTCAATGTACTATCAAAGAACATATCATAAATTTGACTATAGATGCATAATATTGGGATATTTCTCTCATATACATGTTGATTTTAGAATCAAACATATGAGATAATCTTATAAAATCATGTACATGGAAACAATTCATATATCAAATGTACAAAATACTCACACAATAATCAAATCACTAAATATATATTAGATTCATTCGTTTACTTGTTGTGTGATTCACGTATTGTATTTCCACTCTCAATATCCAAATTCTAATACACATAATTTGAATATTTATCTTTATACTATCTTCAATACCATATAGTAAAACAACAACGCAAATATATTTTCCAAGCCAAAGTATTATCATCAGCATCATACTCGATATTATAAACTAGTTTTGAACCCGTGCAAAATTGCACGGATATGTTGTATACGGATGTTATCGCAGCTGAAATTACATGAATGGAGAAAGGATGTTGTAGATAATAATGTAAACAGTAAGAGAGAACGTGTTACGATATTCAATGAGCATACATATTTATAGAAATAAGTGAAAAAAACATAATTTAACTTACAGATATTCAAATATTTCATGATATACAACATTAGTTAAGAAGGAAAAATTTATTTCTGCCTTATAAAAGAATTATATCTTGTCTCCCTTTCAATGATGTCTTCCTCACTTGCAGAACAATATTCTTTAAAGCAATACCATTTTTGATCCTTTTTCTTTCCAGATTTTGCTGAACAAACTTTGCATACGTTTTTGTACCAACCGTAGGTTACATCAATTTTTGCTAAGTATGCTGTTGTAATAAATTTTCCAGTCTGCCAGAAAAAAAAGTGCAATGGTTAAAAATTATTTTTTTAATGTTCATTATGGTAATATATGGTTTCCTTTTACCTTTCAATCAGTAGTTATTTCAACAAGTGATTTGCAATTTCCATAGACTATATCATTGTTCTCCATTGCCACAATACCTTTCTTTATGGTTGGTAATTTTGCTAGGCTGCGTTTTTAGTGCCATTAAAATATTTAATTTATATATAAATAATAATTTAAGGATAGATAAAAAAAATTTGATTATTTACCTTGCTCTAAGTTCTTGCACTTCTTGAATAGGTGGATTAAGATATATCTTGGATGTGTTGCCCTTTGTTGTTTTTCTGCTTTCTACATCTGTATTTTTGTAATTGAGGCAATTTTAGAATGATAAAACAAAATTTGGAACAACAACTATGTAAATAATATTAAAAATATACCTCGAGTCATGTTCATTTGAACACATTGTAATGCAACTATTGGTTTCTCTACCTTGAAATACTTTTCTCTTTCAATTTTGATAGCTTCAACCACATATGACCCCCAAAACCAAAGGGGTAGTTCATTCACTTTTCTACACACATTATCTAATGCATGATGTTCATCCACACCTTAATATATATATATATATACAAATGGTTAATGGTTAATTATGTTTATATTAGTATATGCTTAAAATGTGAGTATGCACAATTATTTGTGGTTTTTAAATTACCTATCAAAGGACGTACGTCCAAATTATTATTTACGATGTTTTTGAAGCTAACAAACTTCAAGCCATACGTTACGTAGGCAATGTTTCAATGGCAATTTCTTCAACTGTAGTTACATTTCCAAATCTAAGGCGACATAAATGTGGAACGACGATGTGATTTCCTTTGTTATATACTGATTGGAACCTCGTAATTTTGTATGAATGACCATTTTTTTATCTTGTCTTTCCACTTTTTTATCAAACATTTTCCGATAGTGGCTTGAATAACACATCCCTGAAAGAAAATGTTTAGGGGTTATTTTATTAATACCATTAAGGATTTAACCTCTAATAATAAAAACTCAGTAATTGTGAGTGATTATATTACCTCTTTATCGATCAGCATCATTTCAATGCTGTAGAAGTCTCCTACCCCAGGATTATTGTTGTCTTCGATTTCCCACATATGGATGACTTTCGCTTCAACGTAAGAGTTGCATATGCCATACTTTATGTCCCCAATTGCTCTTTTAGTTGGCTCCCAATACATTGTGAAAAAATTTTGTTTACTGCTTTTTTAGTTAAACTTTTTGAATGCTGAAATTAATCTGCATTACTGGCTATTTATTCTAAATTAATGACTATATGACAGTTTTTAAATCGTAAAAGAATGGGTTGTGGATTTATTCATGGAGGTCATGGTTGTGAGTAATGGTGAAAGTCAGGTCAAATGGTAGTTGGTTTACATGACGTGTTAATTTACTTTTTGATTTTTGAATGCTGAGTTTAAC
Source organism: Heliosperma pusillum (assembly GCA_022085475.1). Lineage (NCBI taxonomy): Eukaryota > Viridiplantae > Streptophyta > Magnoliopsida > Caryophyllales > Caryophyllaceae > Heliosperma > Heliosperma pusillum. The sequence goes on along the minus strand of JAIUZE010071348.1, from coordinate 13,472 downwards.
CTGCATTCCTAATTTTAAGGGATTCTGAATTCTGATTTTATTGTGAATAACTTGATAACTTGATAGCTCGATAACTTGCTGTGCTGATTTACTTTTTACTGTTCATTTAATTTTTCTTTATTTTATTTTATATTTTATTTTATTTCATGCCCTAGACGTGCTATTGCCGTAACTTTTGTTTTTCCTTCTCGTTAACGACTATGCTCTAATTAACGACTACGCTCTAAACATTTGAGCGGTTATTTGTTTATATAAATTATTTTAGGAGAATTCTGTGTTTTTGATATATATTTTATTTTTTGTAACTATTTGTATAATTGTATTTGTAATCATAAAAATTGTACAATTTTATTGTACCATTCATACTGTATCATACTGTATAATGTTCCGAAAATGTTGGATTTTCTAAAAATTTTGTATAAAAGCGTATGACCACATTAATATCCATTTAGTGAATTGCCGTAATCCTCTCACGCTTAAAGTTAAATAAATTTTCGTCGATTAAATTTTTTTTACCAGGTTTTAAGTTAATTAAATCACGATGTAAAATTTGTAATTACATAAAATATCAAATTTGAAAAAGTTAATAAATGAAGGATGAGTAAGATAGAAATGAGTATGATTGAAAAACTCCAGAAATCTCCATCTACTATATACTAAAGCATAAACATTTCTTGCTTTCTGATTGGTTGCAAATATTAAGGAAAAACGGGCCTCACATCTAAAGCAAAAGATTAATTACTCTCTCTCCTCACTCTTAATACTTTTAATTTATTTACTCTCTCTCCTCAATCTTAACACCTTTAATTTAAATTATTTACATATCTACAAATTTCATAATTTTATAATGTTATAAGCATGCATATTTTCATATTATTTTCATATTGCATGATTTTAGGATGATTATGTTTTAACTTATGAAATTACAATATTTTAGCAATAACAAAGTCTAATATATATAAAACTTAATAAAAAATTAAAAATTAAAATTAAAAACTAACAATTTCATGCAAAACAAAGTCCAAATAATACAATTAATAATTAATAATTAAAATTACAATACTCTTGCAACTAAATAAAAAATCTCTCAGACGGAACTATAACCGCTCATCATCGAGATTCAAAGAAGACTCGGTAACGATTACTAAATGTCACCATACCACATGTAGTGTTAGCGACAATATAGTTAGCTGCCAAGAGTCGAAACTACGTAAATCCATACTAACGTAGAACCAAAAAAATTATCAGAACGGTATCTACTAAATATAAAATCATAAACATTTAGGTGATTCCTATTGGTTCCTTAATTTATGGATAAAAAGAAACTTTTTTTTACAAGTGATCCCACTAAATAGCCTTTGTGATTTAATAAAGAATGACAACCGCCACTATTTAATAAATAACAATGAGTAGTAACATTTTGCCCAAAATCAACATAAGGAGGAGTATATATGTCTGATGTATATCCTTATTAAATATTAACATACAACACGATAAAATTTGTAAAAAACATTAGTTATAAAGTCATAGATATATTAGTTGAATAAACTAAAAATACCACAACAATTATTATCTGATCTAACAAATATTTGAAATATCAGGTTTTTTTCATTTTTATCTATAATATATGTGACGATGTTGCTTTTTTTTTTTATCGTATTTATAATACGGAATTTTAGAATCGAAAGCACTTTAAAGTGATGTTCAAAATATTGTAGTTTTAATTTCATATATAATTTATCGTTCATAATATGATTGGATGGTGAAACAAGTTAATAATAATGTCTAACCGTCACTCGGTTTTCTGATGTAGCAAAAGGTACTTTAGCATATTTCATACTTTGTATTGCAATGACAATGAAGGTTAAAAAAATCAGTATGTTTTAATTTTTTTTATGTTGTATTTCAATAATTTGTTTATAAAAAAATCGATAATGTCTAAACATTAATCAAATGAAATGTTTTAATAATTTTAAGTAGCAATCCCGTGCAAATTTTGCACGGGTTTAAAACTAGTATATATAAAAGCTGAGTTTTTTCCAGCCTTCCTATTGACCGGAAAAAACTCACATTTCCCCCCATTTTTCTAGCAAGTGGGACCCACGCGTTTTACATATCAATTAATTATTCTCTCTCTTATCCACACCAATTATTTATAATATGACATTATCTAAGAGTATATATAATATGATTGATTACATTATATAATATGATCTATTATATTATATAATTTTTCTACACTACAATCCATCAGTACAATACAAATTTACAATAAATTTGTGATCAAAAAAATTAGGAACAAAAATGTTTCTAAAATTAAATTCTATGAGGTAAATAACAATTTCACACACATTAAATAAAATTAATAATTCAAAAATTCTTTCAAAATATAAATTAAGAATCGATTATGTGAGAAGTAGTTTTTTGAAGTGAGAAGATACAACGAAAATGAAGGACATATATATTGATTATTTATTTAGTACATTCATGATCATTATAAAGTTTACCAAATTTTCTGAATATGATGTAACGTTGACTATGTAACTAAGGTCATAATTTCTTAAAAAAATAGCATTCAAATAACATATCCATTGTTTGGTAAAAGACATTATAAATATCAAACAATATTCATGTTTTACTTTAAGATAATACGAAAGTATTTTAATTAAAGTCAAACAAATAATTGGGACGAAGATAAAAGTTAATTACTTTATTTTACCCAATTTATAAATTTAGATTTTAGGGTATACCTTATTTTTAAACTTTATGAATATCAATTATGGAAATACAACCCGTGTATTTTTGCACGGGTATAAAACTAGTTGAGTACAAAGTTCAATAAATAAAAATGGTGTGTACATGTGGTGGGTCCTACGTGGCTTCATGAGGATACATGAAATGCTTGGGTTTTAATATATAAAGGATTTTAACATTTCATTCAATATAATCAAAACAATTTTCATTTTTAAGATGGTCTTTTCATGTATACAACAAGTATATATTTTATTGAAATTGTTATATAACAAATTTTCACATGATGCACATAATCCAAGGCATACATTGAATATCATCGCTAAATCATGAAAGTAAATTTCTCAAAATCATGTTATTTAACATCATTGGAATAATTATTCTATAACTCTTAACAAACTTTCAATTGTTAATTTCATTACTAGGTTTCACTTTTCATTAAAGAAAGGTAGTAGTATCAGATCTTTAATTCTTTATTTAAGTATTCTCAAAACACATATCGAAATGCTTGTACATGACGTTTAAAAATATTGTTTTAACATCATCATTAAAGTCTCACTTAAGTACTCACTATTATAATATGTTCATCATAATACTTTAGTTAAAACATTTATTATTATATACAAAGATATGAATGTACGATATTTTATTAATGTATACCACTAATTGTTATAACTTCTCATAACACCATTAAATTAAGTTTCTATTTATCACCCATGCAAAATATTTGTGTCTGTTACTTTATTGTAACTAGGTACCTCAATGATGTTTTAAATACATATAAAAATTTAAAAACATTTCATATAGACTATAGATAGAGGTAATACCTTATGAGAGATTGAAATGTTCCAAATAAATCTCTAAGGAGAATTACATGTTGTAATTGAAACTATTGTAAGATATAAACTCGAATTGTTTTATAACACTATTATAATAATGTATATACAAATGACTATAATTTCTCATAATCGTAAACATTGCAGATGAACTATTGGTAACAATATTTAATTTAACTTAGGAGCATCATGTCATCGATATATGCCACATTATACAAACAATTATCAAAGAATGTTATTTAAATTAGTTACATTGAGGTATCAACAATTAAATGTAATGTCTATGCACAACATGATAAATATTCATGACAACTGAATAATATCATTATCAAAATAGTTAAAAAATTTGTCAAAATTTATGTGAATTCATGATTGTCAATTTGTCACTATATAATATCATGTGACATTATTATTTACCAACTCTTATTAATTAAAGTGATAATTATGATCATCGTGATGAATATGATAATATAGTGCACAAAATTACGCAAGATTTTTCAACAATGATACTCTTAAAATTAACAACTATGAAACATGTGATAACGATCGTCATGTATTTATCAAACATAATTAAGATGAAACTATTGTGTTAAAGTTAAATGTGAACATTATCCTATTATTGTATAAAATTACTAAAAAGCGGGAAAAACAAAGCATATAATGATAGAATATTACGCCATGATGATAAAATTCAATATTAAAAATAGTTAGATGTACTTACGAATAAATATGGCAAATGTAATAAAATTTAGAACCGAAGATTAGAAAACCAGGCCAATCAGTGATCCTTTAGAAATCAATCCAATCATTGGCGCATCAATTAACTCGTGACTTCAGTTAGAATCTCATGCTGATAACGTATTATAATATATAGAGAATGTGATAGAGATGTGTGTATTTCTCATTAGTACAATGAGTATATATACACAATTATGAATAGAGGTTATGTCAAGGGAAGATAAAAGAACTAGTCTAAATACATCATCAGTTAAAAGATACACCTAAAAACAAAGGTGTGAATTTTAGCGGCACTGAAATAGTGAAATGAAAGTAGTTGATAGCTAAATAGGTGAATTGTCTGAAATTGATTTTAGGAGTAAAAACGAAAAATAAAAAAGGTTATATAGATATTGGTACAGGGTTTTTTTCGTTAACTCAAAAAAAAAAATTCTCTCTCTAAAATCTAGAGAGAGCCAACCCTCTTCTGAGGCTTTTCTGTTTCTTTTTCTTGTCGTTTGTTTATTGTCCCATTCGAAGAAATCTGCACGCCATCTCCTACCTCAAAACTCTGCAAATACCTACAAAGCAATCATTAGGTTTTTCTGAGCTAATCTAAGCTTCATCATTACATAAAATCTTCATTTACTGGCTATCTTTCCTTTTCCATATTTCGAAGAGTCGCAACCAATGAACTGAGTTGTTGTTGATTTCTATTGGGCGTTCCCTCGTATGCTTCTAGGGTTCCAATTCTATTTAAAGAAGTGCTTGCATGTTGCTGATCATCATTCTCCCATCCGCTCCTTAAACATGGAAGAAAATATCAATCCAAATAATAGTGATATCAACTATCACCATCCCTTCTATCAAAGGTATTCCCACAATAACATTTACAATCATCAAAACTATCACCAATCGTTCCCCAATGCTGATTTTCATCCTCTAAATCCTGCACATGCAAATGCATGGAGGTATCCGAGGTCTGGTCATGTTCTCCATATTGATCCAGACACTCTGGGAAGGTCTAGAGACTTCTTGGGAAAGTGTATTTTGGGGTTTCTCGTTGATTATCGTATCTTTAAGGCTTGTAAGATTAATGCTATTATTCGTGAAAAATGGAGTACAAGAGGAAGGGTTAAAACATATAATCATGGGGACATCTATGTTCTTCGCTGTCAAAATGATGCTGACAGAGAAGATATTTTAAGCAAAACTTATGCTACTTTCTTTGGAGCTATTATGGTCTTCACTCGTTGGCTACCAGGATCTATACCTAGAACCATTAGGTTCCCCTATGCGGCTCTTTGGGTTAGAGTATGTGGGCTACCATTTGAATATCTTTCAATGCATGTTGCAAACATCGCTGGTAATCTGCTCAGCCATGATTTCATCGTTGATGATTTTGATGAGATTCCAAATAACGATTTTTTAAGGATTAAAGTATGTATCAAATTAAATGAGCCGCTTATGCCTGGCTACTTCCTTGCTATGGATGAAGGTCATTTACTCTGGATTCAATTTAGATACGAGGATGTGTTTAAATACTGCATAAGATGTGGCAAAATAGGTCATAAAGCAGCGTGTTGCAGGGAAAGCATCATGACGATTGTCTCTAGTGTCAATGGGATGCTTGACAGGTCTTCTGAGCGAGGTTTTGCAGTCTTTCAAGCCCATAGTAATCACACCATGTTCAATATGGATTTAAGGGCTACTCCTTCTACTACTCGTTTTGTTTCATCAAGGCTAAATCTGGATGGCCGGCTTAATAGCTCCTATGCTGCTGAAGAGGAGGAAGAAAGGGTTATTGACTTTGATATGGGCACTACACCAGGAGGAAGGGTTTATCGAGGGATTGATGCGATTTGCTGTAACTGCTCAACCCTTTGCAAGGCCGGTTATCTTTCAGGTAAGTAATAATAATAATCATAATGCCTTTAATTCCTTTAATCCTAACATTGATCAGGGAATCAATCAGTCATATAATAATGACAATCAAAATGGGAGATATGAATCCTTCTACCCAGAAGGTGGGGGCAATAATCATGCTAATATTTATGAGGATTCTAATCTGGATAATACGAATATCATCAATAATGAGGGCCAGCATTCTATTCACCCTAATCTTGGAGGTTTTATTTTTAATGATGATGTAAATGCTGCTATGGATGATGGAAATGGAAACAACAATGTTGCGATGGATGCTACTACTGATCATGAGATGCAGGAAACCTCAATTGAGGATTTTATTACAGCTTCAGAAGATTCAATGGAAGATATTATGGAGGCTGAGATGGGTTTTGATATTGCTCATGTTAATCCTTATGTGGACTATGGGCTCATTCGCAGAAATGTAATCCCATTTGACAGGGACCTGAATATCCAAGAAGGTATTCTCAACAGGATTGAGAGTGATGTTGAATGGGCAAGAATGGAGGATGATAATATGGGCTACAATTAATCTTTTGATCCTCCCCCTAATGGTTTCCCAACTATCTACCATTATCCTCCAAGTAATAATTATCATATGGACATCAATAACTCTAGGAATGAGCAGGGCAATGATGATGATCAGAATTTTATAATTACTATAGAGGATACCTCTAGTTCCTCATCTCCATCTCATGAAGTCTCAGCTGATCATTCTGCTAAAACTGATTCTCTGCCAGGATGGTCAGGAGAAATAATGCAACAATTAATGAATGAGAGTCATTCTGAAGTCAACACAGTGCTGGAACTCAACTTTGGAAGTTCAAGACCAATTCCTGATGCTGGTCATTTATCTGCTGCATCAGAATTTACTCCTCCTATCTCTCTTGCTTCAGAATCTATTAAACTGAAGGGGATTGAATTGTAGGCTGCCTCAACATCTATCTCTATGATCATGACAAACTGTATTAATGAAGACCTTTTGTCAGGGCCTGAGTCAGGGCTTCTTACCAAGTTACCTAAAAAAACTGAGGTGGAAATCTTAAGGGGATGCTCTGAGGGTATGATGGGGTTAGTTGATTGGCAAACAGTCACTGGTGAACGAGCAGAATATGGAGATTTAGCTAGGGCAATTAGGAAAAGGAAGAGCAGCAGTGTGCCAGGATATTCTCCTATCCTAGAAGAATCACTCATTTCAATTGGTTATGCTAAATCTTATCTTACTCACTTGGCCAAGAGGAATTGCTGCATGAATGATCAAGACATTAGAGATTTCTACATCAGGAATGCTGCTAATAATGTATCTGATACCTCTCCTCATCAAGCTGCATTTAAAATGAAGGTCGATGATATTCCTTTCCCTAATGCGGGTGGATTCCGTCTCTGTGTGGATGACTTTGAAGTTGAAAGCTCTAATGAAAGTCCCCATGATATCTCTATTCCTGAACCTATGGGTATTGCGGAGGTTGTCCCATTTCAACCTCCTCATACACCATGATTGGTCTGGCGTGGAACTGTAGGGGACTTAATGATACGCTCTCCCCTATAGTTCCCAAGATAAGAGCGTTGATATGTAGCAATCTTTATGATTTTGTATTTCTGTTGGAAACTAAATGTAATGCCGACAAAATCTGTCCGATGTTTCGAGGTTATGGTTTTTCATGTTCTGAGGGTGCTGATTCAATTGGTGCCTCTGGTGGGCTTTGGGTGGGATGGCGGAATGAGACGCGGTTTCGATGTATTGTAAAATCAAATAACTACATCGTTTTGCTCAATGAAAAATGCAATGGTTTGGTTTGGTATTTGATCTTGTTCTATGGTTGCCCATCTGTCTCAAATCGTGGAACTATTCTGGATGAATTAAGCAATCAAATATCTTCATTACAGGGACCATATATCATACTAGGAGACTTCAACCAAGTTGAATTTTACAATGATAAGCAAAGTAGTAATAAAAACATCATACAAGGTGCTCACAGCTTCAATCTATGGAAAATTGACAATGAACTTATTGATATACCTTTCAAGGGGTCGAGATTTACTTGGTGCAATAATCGGAAAGGTAACAAACGGGTTTATGAGAGAATTGATAAGGCGATAGGCTCTAAAGATTGGTTCTCCCACTTCCCTAATACGGGGGTCAAACATTTCCCAATTCAAATTTCCGATCACGCACCTATTGAATTAGATTTTAATCTTACTAATATAAAAGGTAGACGTCCTTATAAGGTGAATATAAGAAATGTATTGATATTATTGAGAAAGAATGGAATACTCCCTATATTGGGTCGCCATCTTACAAGCTTGTAAGAAAGCTCGCTCTTATTCGATCTGAACTTAAAAGATGGTCTCTTGATAAAAAGGCTAATTGGAAAAGACGTTGGGAGGATTTCGATGAAAAATTGGGAGAAGCAATGAAAATAGCCATTGATGAAGGAAAAGAGGATCATTATGACAAAATTAATGAAGAATTAAAAAAAAATTCTAGGTCGGTGGCAATATATTGGAAGCAAAGGGCGAAGTTGAATTGGTCAATTGATGGGGATACTTGTACTAAATATTTATTCAATTGGGTTAAAGGTAGAAAAGGGATTAACTCCATCTGCGGGATTAAGCTTAATAATGATCTTTGGACTTTTGATCTAAGCGAAGTCAGAAATCATTTTATAAATTATTTTACTACTATTTTTAATCCAGTGGTATCAAATGACACTTTAAATAATTTTGGGGACCTTTTTTCGGGAATAAAGGTCAAAGTAAAGGAAGATGATTGGGACTTCTTAAGCAAACCTTTTACGCCAAAGGATGTAAGAAGAGCTGTTTTTCAACTTGGAAACCTTAAATCACCAGGTCCTGATGGTATCCCGGCGCTCTTCTTTCAAAAATGTTGGCACTGTGTTAAAAATGATGTTACTAAAGGGGTATTGAACTCTCTGAACACTGGTAACGTGCTCAAGGAAATGAATCGCACATTCATCACCCTCGTTCCAAAATGCGCTAATCCAGAAGTGGTGGGAGATTATAGACCCATTAGCTTATGTAATGTGATTATGAGAATAATTACCAAATGCATATCTAACCGTCTTAATCGAGTTATGGGCTATCTGATTGGCGATTTTCAGAACGCCTTCGTGCCGGGAAGACAAATCAGTGACAACATCCTTATTGCACATGAGATCATTAAAAATATTAACTCTCATAAGAAGGGTAAATTCGGGAAATTAGCTCTCAAAGTTGACTTAAGTAAAGCGTTCGATAGAATTAATTGGTCTTTCCTAAAACAATGTCTTACAGTATTTGGTTTCCCACCAAATATTATAAAGATTATTATGGAATGTGTGACCACGGTATCATATGAAGTTCTTCTCAATGGTGTTCCGAGTCAACCTTTCCGACCGACTTGCGGTCTTATGCAGGGTGATCCTCTATCTCCATTTCTATTCGTTCTTTGTATTGAAATATTATCCTTGCAACTGACGAATGCCCAGGAGAACGGACTTATAAAAGGGATTAAAATAGGAAGATCAATCATGCAGGTCAATCATCTCCTCTTTGCGGATGACGCAATATTCTTCATCCAAAACAAGTCTAATTATATCAATAATCTAATCAAGGTAATTGATTTATTCTGCAATGCCTCTGGAGAAAAAATTAATAAAGCAAAGTGCGGTATTTTATTCCGTCCAAATACTACAATTAATGAAATGATCAATGGACTAAGAAAATTTGGTATCTGCAATAACAAAGGTATTGGTAAATATCTGGGAATCTCAACTGATTTTGATCATTCGAAGAGAAATATCTTTGACAGTTTGCTTGAGAAAGTTAAACCAAGGATATCTTCTTGGAATGGGCTTTTTCTTTCGTCAGCAGGTAGACTTACTCTGATTTCCTCTGTCTTGTCCACCCTTCAAATTTCTTCCTATCGGTATTCAAAATACCGGTAAGTGTGTCTAAGAAGATTAATTCTTTATTGACACATTTCTGGTGGGCTGGGACGCGTAAATCTAAGTCTATTCATTGGTGTAGCTCAAATTTTCTTAGTCTTCCAAAAAGTCGAGTAGGCTTAGAAATTAGAAACATTGGTTGCTTAAATCTTGCCCTTTTGGCTAAACAAGCCTGGAAGCTAATCAAGAAGGATCACCTATCTTTTTTTCTCAAAAATCTTTCGCGACAAAATCCTAAGGAAAGACTCGCACATCGGTATTAACTCTATCAAGAATAACAGTAATGCATCGTGGGGATGTAAGGGGCTTCAGGCTGGTATGGAATTCCTACTGTGCAACATAGGTTGTAAAGTGGGATCAAACTCTGAAGCTAATATATGGAGCATAAAATGGGTCAACGGTCAAATTCCTAAACCCATGATTGACCCCCCTCCCGGATTTCAAGTCCCGGTACGTCATGTTCGGGAGCTTTTTCGCCAACCAGGATGCTGGAACCATCAACTCATTAAATCTCTCTTTAACTGTGAATGGCAAAGGAGTATCTTCGCAGTTTCTTTATGTCACACACGGGTTGATGATGAGATCTATTGGACTAAAACTATCTCTGGTAAGTACACTGTTAAAAGTGGATATGGCATTGCTCTACAAACTCTACAAGAAACCATCAGCACTCCAAAGGATAGGTCGCGTATTGGTAATATTGAAAAATCTTTTTGTCAAAAAAGGTTATGGAATCTTCATATCCCTCACAAGTGGAAGATTATTTTATGGAAAATTATTACTAATACAATGCCAGTGGGTTATGAATTCAGTCGGAGGGGCATTAATGTTGATAAACATTGTCATCTGTGTAAGGATAATACCAAAATTGAAACACTGGAACATCTTTTCAGAGACTGTCAGTTTGTTAATTGTAGCTGGTCTTCTTCTATTTTGGGTATTCGATCATTCAACAATGATCATCTTAATCTGGGCACTTGGGTTATTAACTGGATCATGTATCTTTATAGACAGGACAATGCAAATGAGCTTATTATCTTTTTCGTTGCTATCCTTCGTAGTATATGGCAAATGCGAAACAACTGTATATTTCGCTCCGAAAATCCTTCCCCTTTTGCGGTCATGAATATCTATATGAATGATGCTAAGGTGGTCAGTGGGGGTCTCTGTACGACACGAAATAAGACCATTACTCGGGACAATGATCAAGAAAACATGAAGATGAAGATGAAGATTAAAGATTCTATTCCCATCTCCTTTGTCGGAATATCATCTACTTGTCAGGCCTTAAGAATAAAAGTCGATGCAAGTTGGTTGCCTGACTTTATCTCATCGGTGGGATGGGTGGTCTATAATAATAATGGTACCATTGTTCATAGAGGCGGCAGGAAATTTTGGTATGAGGGAGCGCTACAAGCTAAAGCTACTGGGGTTAGGGATATTCTTTCATTGGCTCTAAAGGAGGGTCATTATCACTTACACATCTTAACCGATTGCTTGCAACTTCTCTATCAGCTATACAGATTAGAGGAAGACCATCATGAAGTGCATGAGATTCTTGAAGATATTAAGATCTTCAGTCTATCGTTTCACTGCTTAGCTTTTAGTTTTATCCCGAGGAGACTGAATAAAATAGCCCATGAATTAGCCAAATCCTCTATCTATTAAAACTCAAGCAAATACTGCATTCTCATGAAGCCACGTCAGCAGTCCAATCAGCAATTTCTAATTTTCTCCAAATGGGACCCACCACATCTGCACAAGATTTTTATTTTTATTCATTCTAATTGTTTAACTTTATTCAATACTGACGCTACCCACGTTCACATATCATCATTTGATTAATTTCTGTAGAAGAATGAGGCTGAGAATCAACTGCACTGAATTACTCACTATTAAAGTATTAATGTATAGCAACAACAAAGTTTATTGATAAAAGACGAAAAAATTAACTCGACCCAATATTAGAGCCTTTACATAATACTCCGTAGATATTAACAAACGAATAAATTACCATAAACAATAATGATAAAAAGACCGGGCCAAGTAAAAGTACATTAAAATTTTGGATTTTTTTAAAATCAATGTAAAATAAGCTTTAAATAGACGAAAAAGTAAAGTACTTAATAAAACTTGAAATAGCAAGAAAATAATTTAAAAATTACATACATAAATCTAAATTAATTTGTGAAATTACATTAAAAAGTTGGATTTTTTTTAAATCAACAAAAATAAGTTTCAAAAAGATTAAAATAATTAATTAATATAAATACAAAGAAAATTGTATAAAAAGTACATAGATGGTTCTAAATTAACTTTGACCTCGAAATAAATTAGACAATCGAAGTGACGATATAAGCATAGTTGAAGAGTGTTTACAGTTTGTTTGAGTGAGATTGAGGGAGATGGGGGAGGGAGATGGGGGAGTGAGTGCTTTAGGGAGGCAGTGAGAAGTACTGAATGCGGCGACAAAAGGAGTGTGATTTGAGGGTGAAGGTCAGTGATGGTGAAGGAGTATATTTAGATGATTGCGGGGGTGAGAGTTAGGGTTACGGTTAGGTAGAGTGGGTTTTGGTTTGGGTTGTTTGTTTGGGCTAGGTTTATAAATGTGAGTATATGGTAGGATAGTCTGATTGTGTTAGTAAAATAGTAATAGCATTGGTTCAATTGTAATTTGTAAATTGTATGATTGAGCTAATTAGGTTTATTGAAGATGGATATATACGATTTAAATTTAAGACGACTTAAATAAAATATAAAAGACGATTACGAAAGCATAATGTGTGAGTACTATCAAATTATTTGTCTTATCTTTGCATATGAAGTATTAATTGACCCGCATTAATATAAACAGAGATGTTCGTCCTAAGAAAAATCCACTGGCTTAAGTTTATTGTCTATTTTTTGGGGGGCTTTATAGCTAAAATGTTTAATTGTTTGTTCTGATGGGATGAAGATGAATTCAAGTTTTATGGATTTTTTAAAATTAAACGTGACATGAAATGTTAAAGTTTCATACTTTGATCAAAATACGTATAAGTATTCATATAATAAATAAATGCAACAGTAACGATATATTTCTACATTAATGATACAATTAGCTTACATAATAAAGAATATAAGTCTCTTTTAAAACGGATATATTTCTCTTAGGTTAAAACGGGTCAAGTAGTATCCCACTTGAATGGAGAAGACAAAATTGAAATTCTAGGGAATAACAAGATGTTTGTCCTATCTATTCAAATGAGTTATTAATTTAACTGTGTTAAGGTTAAGACGGATACTTTCGACTGAA